>VZRW01008698.1:470205-535178 GCA_013398125.1 Aegotheles bennettii | reverse complement strand
GGTCACTGCGAGGTAAGCGCAGAACAAGGAAGGGAGAAGTTTGCTCGGGTTCTGGGCAGCACAACGCGTTATCAGCCGTGTAGCCAAAGGGGAGCATCGGTTTTATTCCTTCCGTAACTCCGAGGGGTGAAAGTGGCCGAGTGTGGCCGGGAGGTCTTGTCTGCCATGGTCCTAAAGAGGCCGGTGAAGTGGGGGCAAAGCTGTTCTCTTCCCCATTGGGCCTGTATGTAGGCAGTGCCCCACAGGGAACGGTGTGAATCCCATCTGTGTAGCTAATCCTGGCTATTCTGGTCCCATGGCTATTATTAGGAGTGGCTGTAGGGGATGTCAGGGAGCAGCAAGCTGCAGAGAGCACATTACATCTATAGCCTGGCTGTGGCTTTCGATAGTGCTGCTGTGTAGTAGCACTGGCTGCACCGGGAGGACACGGGTGGAGAGCACACCACTTGGAAGCTGGTTTTGTTCAGTTTCTCGGTCAGGTGTCACCACCCAATCTTGCACAAGTGTGTGCCTTGGTCATGTCCTTGTCTGAAACTCACACTAATGAATCCCGAGTGCTGGCTGACTAGGATTTGCACTTGGAATGGGAAGTGGAAATAATTTTTTTACTAAAATGCTGCCAGCTTTCAAGAGTGTCAGACAAAGCTCTGGAGGGACAGGAGGTGTGCTATTTTCAGCCACACTCCGGTGAGAGATCTATGGTGTGTGTGGGGAGACACAGAGGGTGAGATTGACATGACACGTGTGCAGTACAACTCTGGCCCCTTACCAAGAGCACAATCAAATGTCTAATCATAGGCAGAGCAGCTGAGAGTCCAGAGGAGCAGGGAAGGCTGGGCTTGACAGTCTCAACTCTCCTCTTGTATCTGTGTGAACTTGAAGGAGAAAGCGAGCAGAGGGCCTTTTGGGGGACTGGAGAGTTGTGGTGTGCATTGTGAAGATGGGATTAGAAGATACTGCCTGTTAAGAATAGGAGTCTGTTCTGAAGTTGGGAAGACAAAATATCCAAGGCACAGAAATCATGGGAGCTGAAGAAGAAATGCTCATCACTCTGTCTGGAGGTGCCCCCTGGGGCTTCCGGCTGCAAGGGGGTTCAGAGCAGAAAAGACCCCTTCAAGTGTCAAAGGTAGGACTGTGAGGGCAGAGTTGTTCTGCTGAACTCGGGTATCCCAGCTGAGTTGGGCATCTTTCACTACTGTTAAGGAATACAGGAGCTTGTTACTGTGGCAGCAGATCTTGAAAGGAAAACTTGGGTAGAATGGTTGAGCAGGGTGTGGGGTGGGATACAGGTCCTGAAATAGATGCTATTGAGGTAGATACAAGTGTCAGGTGAAGATCTGCTTCAGTGCGGGTCTGCATAGCTCACACACTTTATAATTTGTACAGTTGTCAGCAGAGATCATGGAATCACAGAATGGTTTGGCTTGGAAGGGACCTCAAAGATCATCTCGTTCCAACCCCCCCGCGTTAGGCAGGGACACCTATCACTAGACCAGGTTGCTCAAAGCCCCAGATATAACCATAGTGACAGTGCAGGAAAAAGGGCTCAAATATGGAAGCTTCAGTACTTGTGTATGACATCCAACTAAAGAAAAAATAATTTAAATCAAAGCAAGAAAAACCGTATTTGTGATTCAGTTCAGCTGTCCCTAATGCTTCATTGCTATACTCCAGCTTTCAAAATAAATGCACATTTCTTAGGTTCTCATCTGTTGGGGAAACTTCCTCAATACTGTCTGAAGTGAATATTTTTGATGCTCTTAGCAGCAAATACTGGTTCCATTTCACGAATTAAAAACATGCAGTTGCTTAGGTGGGAAATGAAATAATAAAAAAGAAATAAATGTAAATCTTGAGTTGCACTACTTTTGATAAACAGCTGATGCTGTTCTGTTTTCATAAAGACTACTGAGTAGCCTAAAAATTAGGGAAAAAACAGTCCTCTCTTTATTAAGTTCATAACAGCTGCACTCGCCTTGACACAATGATATCTTGGGATGTCTCACTGGAAGGCACCCAGCAGCAGGAATGAAAAAATGCTATACCCAGCTTCTGTTTCCTTAAGTAGACTGTACCTCTGACAGAGAATTTTAAAATGAAATGTTGTGTGTAGTTTGGCTCCCCCCAGGTCAAGGAGTGTTTGTCTGTAACTTCTGCCAAATGGTTTGGAATCCCATAGCTTGGCCCTGAAGTGGATGTTTCTTACATAGAGAAAGATTATTTGTCTCCAGGAAAACAACTTCTGCACATACTCATAGAGCTTCAGGTGCTGAAGAAAAAGAATCATTGTCCTTGAAACAGGTATCTGGCACCAGGGCTTGTTAGGAAAATGGGATTTTCAGTGGCCAGATAAACTCTGTCTAGGATTATTTTGACCCTTGTTTTTCCCCCAGTAGACAAAAAACTAGGACCAAAGAGGGAGGAGATACTGAGTGTCTTATAAAGATTACTTAGGACTGAACAGCAGCAAGAACTAGTCATTACCCAGGCTAAATTGTACCTTAAGATGAATGGAATATTGCTCAAGGATTAGTAGCACTTCCAGAAAGGTATTAACTGGAAGTAGCTCACACCCAGAACTGGGTGTCATACCTTAAGTCTCACAGTGCAAATATATACGTATTTTACAGTACTTGGATATTGCATTAAAAATAACTATGGAAAATATAATTAATACAAATCCACTTGAGGCTCAAAGTATACATTGTTCTTCAAGCAGGACTTTGATTTTATAATTATAATTTTGGAGTATTGTTGTCCAGATTTTAATGGCATCTGGGTGACCATACATACTCACTGTGTTAAAGGCAACACTGTTTAAACAGTCTCCAAAGAAAGGATTTACAGATCCTCGCTGGGAAGCCAGTAAGATCACATCTGAATGTAAACTGCTTAGAAGAGAATAAACCCACAGAAGTCCTGGAGTAACCTAATTGTCCTCCTCTTACTATGTAGAAGTTTGAATCTCAGCTTTCGGATCTTTGAGTTAAAAGATCAACTCTTCATTCTTCTGCAGTTAGGATTCTACTCTTGACACCAGCCGGATCAAGTCTGGGTCAAAATGCTGCCTACAAAGCATCTTCCAAAACTCTTGACATCATTAGCACCATCCATTTGGGTATTTTAGGAGCCAAAGATGGGAATGGTCCCATCGCTAAACAAGAGATTGTGGCCGTATGATACAGCATAGAGAAACAGGGCAGTATTGCCTGTTTCTGTATTGGTTTGTTAAAGCCAGGACTTGTGTGGATGAGCAGTTTGCTCTGTTGGGCCTCCATCCAGATCAGCACTGGGAAGTGTGGTCAGAGGGAGGTGTCACTGAGGTTGAGCCTGCCTAGCAGAGGTAAGGTCAAATAACAACACTATGTTCGTTAGTATGGAGAAGAATATGTTGTGCATGTATGAGAGGGTCTGTTAGTAAGCTGATTGCTGTCAACAAAAGGACTCTTGGGGAGGAATGCGTTCATATGAAACCAGGAAAACTTTGACTTAGCATAACAGAAATACTAGTGCTTTGGTTCTTACAGCAAAACCTATTTGGACAGAATGGGGAAGGACAGAACAGGAAGATGGATGAATCTGGAGATCATGTGATAGGAAACACTGGCATGAATATCTGATAGGTGCCAGGAGATACTTGAGTGGATACAGTTGGTGTATCAGGGGATTCCAGTGCAATTTTAGGCAATTCCAATTTATAGACTAGAAAAGTCATAGTAGTAACACTAAGGAAAGATGCTTACCCTTGGATGCTGAATCAAATTGTTTCTGTGCACCTTTCTGGATGAAAAAGAGCAATAAAAAGCTAATGTGGACCTAGTAAGTGGAAAGGAATAAAGTATAGCAAAGAAGTCATGCATAAATTACATACATTGTAGTTATGTAGAGATGCTGGAATTTCTAGACCAGACTAGGTTAATGGTCACTCCATCTCCTGCTTCCTGTTTCCTTTGTGTTTCCTGCAATTGTTTTCGGAGGAAGTTGTAAACTTCATCAATGCATCTCATTTTCTAGTAATGCAATGTGGAGGGAAATTCTTTCGCTTCAGCTGACTTATCAGCATGCTCTATGAAGTACATATGACAGTCCTGGTGGTTTGCCCTACACATAAACAGGTAATTAATTATTTGTGAACAGCTAGTGCTTCACTTGTTGGACTAAATCTTATATAGTTCCCTAATGAAGATTTGATAACATCAAGCAGCTAGGTGTTCCAAAGACTAAATGTTGCACAAAGTGGGTTTTCCTGTTTGAGTCGCTCTTGAGTTACAAATTCCTGTTTAATTCATCATCTTACATGATCAATTTACACAGACACTGGACTTCTTGCCTTTCTTCTTTCTAAAGTTTACATCATTGTCATTATCATCTTTTTATTGTTTCTCTATATGGAAATTATGATAAAATCAATCACTAATTACTGTTCATGGTATCTTTTTTTTATTTTCCTGAAAATTCTTCAGGTCTGTTGTATACTTTCTTTTTTCTTTTTTCTTTCTTTTTGGGGGGGGTATTTTGAGATGAAATGGTATTTAATGACACTAGAATGTTTTCAGCACTAGTCTCTATCCTCTTCAAATACATTGGTGGGCCTCTACTGGATTGTTCTGTCATAAACTGTTCACAATTACAGCTTAAATTACTGTTTTTTTTCAAGTTGCAGCTAACTCAGAATGTACAGTGAACTCATTTTTCTATAGACTGAAAGGATGCATAGCTGTAGTTTAAACCATTTGACCAAGCAAGGGTTCAATTCTAAACCTCAGTCCAGCCAGCACAAAGGGGTAGAAAAGCAGCTGGATCTTCACATGCTGGATCCAGCTGCCACAGAGCTTCTGTGCCATCCAACTCCCTGTGGGTTGTGGGAGACACACCTAGAGCAAGATGCTGGAACTATATATCTTGTGGACAGCCTCCTGGGTCATACATAACTAGCCTCATGTTCAAGTAGCCTTATGGAGCCAAAGCAGCTCTGCCTGCCTCAGAGTCAGGGAAACACACATTGCTTCTTCCAGCAGTGCCCAATGGATATTGAAAGAAAAAGCTCACATTTAAATAATGTAAGCAAGACTGAAAAGCTAGTATTAATGCCAACTGACTTTATGGTTCCAGATGTGGAACAACAAATGTCTATTCCTTTTGTCTTAAACTCACCTACAAGGGCACATACTGTTTTGTTCCACCCAAACTATCATTTGCAGTGTCTGGGTGCTAAAAATGCCTGATGTGTATATGATACCGTACTGATGTGTATACAAAAGGGGTACCATAAAAATTCAGTCTCATAAAAACAACTACTGTCATGAATGATTCTGTAGAAACTAGGAAGGATTACAGTATGGAGAACTAGAGATAAAAATAAAGGGGAAAATAAAAAAGAACCCGAAAAGGAAAATCTCAATTTTGTTCTTAATTACAGCAGTGTTCTTTAAAGTTAAATCAAACTACTGTGCTTCATTTGGCTGACTGTGATTCCTAATAAATCTCTTAACTTTTACCCAGAAGCAAAGAAAGTATAGTGGGATTTTACACTAACCCTTACCAAAATAAAGCTGATTTGGTATAGCTCAGTAGCTGTGGTGCACATGGCAACACAACACAACACATATTTGGCCAGAAACAGTCATCAGAAGGAAAGCAAGCAGGCATAAAAGCAAGAAACAAAAGGGATCCATAGATGGCAAGATTTTTATTTTAGAGAGACTGAGGGGAAAAGCACATGGTCCTGACATGTACAGCATTCCTTGCAAGGAGAAGCTATAAATGGTGAGAAGGCTCACTCATTCTGCAAAGAGTGAGGGTAAACAATGCCATCAGGTCTGGAGGATTTCTTTGCAATAAGGATATGTGCATCAAATGGACTTGAAACTAAACAAAATGCAAAATAGCTAGTCTGAGAAAAGTCACAAGATAGGACATAAGCATTAAGCCCATAACCAACCAAAGTAGAAAAATAACATGGAACTATATTAAGGAAATAATTTTTATGAAGATGTGCAGGGCAGCTTTAAGATGGTGCAAGTGCATTCAAAGCTGCCGTTAGGGATCCTGCTACAAACCAAGATTTGTTCCATGAGAGGGAAACCTAGTTACTTACTATACAAAGCAAGGAAGGCACTTACATCTCCAGCATTGTCTGGTGCATGAACAATACTGAAGTGGAAACTGGAGGCTTTCCAGCTAGTACTGATAGTACAGGAGGAAGACCTGGGAATATTAATGCATCACAAGAGGATAATGAGCCAGCAAAATGATGCATCTGTGAAATAAAGGCAAACATAAACAACTGAGTCTCAGGTAACTGTATCAAACTGAGATAGGAAGGCATTGATGTTACTGTCTAATGCATAACTGAGAATTCACTGTAAATATCACACCTATGGAGCCAGTCACTTTCAAGAAAAATTAATTTAAGGTAAAGCCTCTATAGAAATCACAGAATCACAGAATTCTAGGGTTGGAAGGGACCTCGAAGGATCATCTAGTCCAACCCCCTGCCGGAGCAGGGTCACCTAGAGTACATCACACAGGAACGCATCCAGGCGGGTTTTGAATGTCTCCAGTGAAGGAGACTCCACAACCTCTCTGGGCAGCCTGTTCCAGTGCTCTGTCACTCTCACAGTGAAAAGGACAGGAGAGAAGGCTTCTTTCACCTATCAGAAGGCTGAGAGATACGATTGCTGTCTACAAATAGATGTTGGGCAAACACCAACAGCACTGCTCAAATATAGGACAGCACTGTCGCCAATCAAATATGCACGAAGCGACTAACCAGGGAAGTCCAGCAACAACTTTGCAATCTAGAAAAAGAACTGAAACCCTTTTGCAATCAGTTGATGAACTGGAGTAAACCATATGGCACCTGAAACAATGGGGGATTGGCCCTGCTAAGAGGTTCCTTTCAGTTTCCTGTTCTGTACAAATATGGAGTGAATTGTTAGGGATCATATAGCTTCTAAAACCAAGAATTGTTTTGTTATTTAAGAGCAGTTCATCACAACCTCCTTTTTACCTCTTTCTCACATATCTCTGCTTTCTCCTATATGTTCCTCTGCTGACAATTCACTGTTACTGCTGTCTTCTCTGCCAGATATCCTTGCTGCTTCTGTGCCATGCTGCTGGTCCCTGTGACCCACAGCCTGGCTGCTCTGTCTCATTCACCTTTGCTCATATGACACTATTCCTGATGAAGGCTGCCAGCTCTAACCCAAATAGGTCTGGTGTCTTCCAGTTTTGCAAGCACCTTCTCCTGCAGTGACAGGCTGGCTGGCTGTTCTTTATCTGTTTTTTGCAAATGTTTACCATCACACCTAAAAAAGCACTGGTGGTAGCCTAGTCTATGGCAGTCACTTGTGCTAGTTTTGGAGGGCTGAATATGTCTGCCACTGCTCTGGAAGGAGTGCCTCAAGCTTCTTCGGGAGTGCTCCTGGGCATGTTTCATGGCCTGTCAGCACTTATGCAGCAGGTGCCACCCTTGGCTGCCAGCAAGGGAGTGCAGGCTGCAGTGCCGGTAGAACTTTCCAAGGATCAGCTGGGCCTGGCAGTCACCATGTGCCAGGAGAATATGGGGGGCCTCCAGGACTGCTGTCTGGCTGAGAAGCTGCAAGCTCTTCACAGTGCTGGGACAGCAGTGAACAAGGTGCAGAAGTTGGAAGAGGAGCTCTGCCCTTCCTTCCCAGCAGAGACAGAGGGATAGGACCTCCAGGACAATGATAAGAAGGTGGCCTAAACAGAAAACCGTATTATCATGGTTGCAAATCACCATTGCTGATTGTATCAGCTAATGATCTGGTTCACAATTCCTTGCGCCTCACCAGGGCTTGGACCTACCTGCAAGGGAAGTAGCCTTACACAGGAAGCTCCTCCTGAAACAAGTACAGAGAGCAGACTGTGTGAACGGACTGGATCGGTAGTTATGCCATTCTCTCTATTATAATCTTGATTTATACTCTTATGTTTACTCTCAGGTAGTCTTTAACCATTTGTTAAACTATTCCTTTCTCACTGCCCATACCACTTCACTCAGTGGTTATTCTTTTTTTCACTTCCTACCTTCCCTCGAAAGAACATGAGGCAATCATGCTTATGGCAAAGTGTGATGTTGGCTCCTGGTCTTTCACACATTACTGTCCTGAATGGTTTCTCCTCTGCTCTGTGGCCACAGCTGTGCTGCCCCATGATTTTTGCTTCCACGGGTTGTCTAAGACTTACGTTTGAAGGACACTGCTAGAAAAGCTTTCCCTTTCCTTCTTGCAGAGGTGAAGAGACTGCGCAGTTTTGTCTTTCCATCCTGTTTGCCCATTAGCAGGCAGGCATCCTGGAAGAATCTCTTGACAGAAAACTATCAGTAATTGTGGTGAAACCACACAAGCTACATCTATACCTGGTGCTTTAAATGTACCTGGGACCACTCTCTGGCACTGATGCCAGCTGCTACAAAGTGGAACGAAGCCCAGCAATTAACCTTTTACATTCTCCCAAACAAGATGGCCACATGCAAGCTGCCGACAGGCAGTGGCTCTGGCAATGGTCTGTTCTAGCTCCCAAACTGCGCCTGGGAATTGTCATGGAGAGCATCAGCTGGCCTGAGCCAAAGATGTGCCAAGGAAAGAGAGAATAACTTCTTTGGTGCACTAGACTTAATTCCGATTTGTACCTGGAGGTATAAGCAAAAAACAAATGCAAGCAATCAGGGGTTGTTAGTTTTCTCTCTCCATTGAAACCAAGCACCTTAAAAAGAGCATTTTGTCATGATAATGGAGGGCAAGAGAAAAACAACCCCAAACAGTCTACCTTCTTTACCTAAGCAAAAAGTTTAGCACAGTGCTTACAAGAATCTAGCCAGAGTTGGCTGCAGGTAGATAAAAAGAGGCTTTATCTCCATGGCCTTACCATGAAGATGTGATGTTATTCACATACTTACTAGACAAGGCATAGAAAAGGTGTCTTACTAGATCTCTGTGTTCAGGTGAGCAGCTGAGGCTAAAAAAATTTCAGAGCCAGAGCAAGAGATTCTTGAAAAATACCCTGATTTCCAGGCTTCTGTCATTTATGGCTCACAATCTGAGTGTTTTCTCCAAGGTCACACAAAAATCATCCAGATCTCCTGAATCCCACTCTAGTGCTTTAACCACGGGGTATCCTTCCTTGCACAAGTAGAGATTGGGCCCTGGCCTGGGAAGAAAATCAAACTGTTCCAGTAACCAAAATGATGTCAACACAGATGTGCAGAAAGGAGAAGAGATGGAGGGTATTTGCTTCTGCTCTTGCATCTAGCAACTACTGTGTTTGTGGTTCGCCTGAGCAGGAAGTTCTGGGATGAGCAGACCCAAATGCTGGTTGGCTCCTGCCACAGTTCATTCCCTTTTGATAATGCTTCATACTGCTTTATGGTACAACAAGGCAGTTCTTACCTCTCCATGGGAACCCTGTGACAGGAATACTTTTCATATAAGCCTGGGAATGAAATTTAAAAACTGTCAGGTTGCCATGCAGTGTTGGACTCATTGACATTGTAGCTGCTGAGGGAAGGGGGGCAGCTGTGTGATGAGAGATTCGATCAGAGAGTGCAAGGGGCATTGGATGGGTACATGAATTGTATTCAGTACACAACTCTGATTTGGCCTGAGATTGCTAGGCTGCTGCTGGAACGATTTTAGGGGATTAAGGGAAGACTGATAATGTAATTTGTCTTCTTACCTTATAGATTGAGCTCTGCTAATGAGAGGAGGTGCAAGGGGGAAGATGGCATGAACCTATTACAGTTTACTCCTGGAAGGCACTGCAAACCACTTCTGATTACCCACAGTGTATTTCCTTTCTTATGAAGAAGGGGTGCTGGCCAGCAGGGAGGGTGGTTGCAAAGTTTCAAGACAGGTTCCCTGGGCTGTACTCAGGCAAGATGTGAAGCCACCAAGTTACTATCACGATTACTCTATTTTTAGCAACCCAGTGTGTGTTTATGCCCCCCCATACCATTATCTAAATATAGCCCCTACTGAAGGACAGATGCTGCCAAGTTGCATCTGACCCCCTCCTCTCTTGCATGAAAGCTAGGCTGAACTCCCCCAAGACACGTCCAATAATCAGTAGATCCTTTTGTCTCCCCAGGGCTGTACAAGAAAGCTTGTACTATACTGTTAAAGCCTGATACCAGCCCTGGCCTTCCTGGTCCCTCCAAGCACTGGCCTTCCCTTCAACAACTTTTCTTCCTTTCCCCCTCCTGTTGTCTTCACCCTTTTCCTTTTTTCTACTCAGCTGCTTCTGTCCTTTCCCTCCTGTCTGATTTAATACAATCAATGAGAGGAAGAGGGCAAAGTAATGAAAGAAAACATGTACACCCAAACCTCTCTGACGAGCTTTTTTTTCACAACAGAAGTCCTGCTGAGAGGGCAGTGAGATGGACAATCTTCTGAGTAAATGTGTTTCATTACCTTATAGATCCAGTTTTCCACACTGATTTGTATTTCAAATAGCATAAATCAGTAAGGCCCTGAAACTGGGATTCCCAAAACCCAGCTGAAATCTAAGCAGGACATTCCTCCTATGTGAGCCAAGGTGTGCCCTGGGGACATGTGTCCACTGAGGGACAGAGTGCCAAGTGTAACAGGCAGTTAGTTACAAAAAGCTCAGAGAATTTGTGGCGTTCCTCTCCCAAAAGGAGAGGTCAAACCTCGCAGTATGTGCTAGGAGGATGGACAGGCCGGCTCTGAGGCTAGCCCTGACCTCTTGTCAGAGTCCCTGACTGCTGCCTCTCACTCACCAAAGAAAGTTCTCCAGGGATCTGCTACAGGAAGCAGAGAGGATTTATCTTAGAAATGCTGCTTTTCCCATCCTTTCTCATCTCTTCAGAACAGCTGCTGGGTGACACCTTCCAACTTGTCTGCAACCTAAGGAAAAGGTCCCTGTTAGTGACGCTTCATGTAGCTCGCTGGGTGCCCAGGAGAGGGCATCTTTTGGACATGGGGAGCAAGTGGCTGAGCCTGAGGGCAGCCTGACCTTCAGTGTGGGCAGCGAGCCTGGCCTTCGGACTGGGCAGCTGCCCTGGCCTGGGACCTCAAAGGCCCAGTGTTGCCGTTGCTCTGAGACGTGCAGACTACGGGTTGTCATTAACAGTCTCCACAGCACTGCGCTGGCTGTCAGGCTGGTGCTGGTCTCTGTCCAGAGGCTTTCCAGCCTCCAGCTCACTGCACCCTGCTGACATGGTTGTGGATTAAGTCCTGTCCTTTCTCCTTCTCTCCCTGCACAATCCTCTTCTGCCTTTAACCCCTTTGCTTTCCTCCCTGGTAGATGCAGTGGGGTAGGGGTTTGTTGTTAAAATGAAGCTGTGAACAGTTTGTTTCCCTCTGCCTCTGGGAATCAGATTCATAAACTTCTAGAGAAGGGTATATAAACCTGTGGAAGGCTGACAGCCAGGAACATTTACGTGCTATTTTCAGACTCTGTACATTTCTTCCTGTGCTGGAAGAGACCCGGTCCTGTTTTCCCAAAGAGGAATGGAGACATGGAGAAGTGCCCTTCTGGGATTATAGAGCTAGTTTTTAGGCTCCTGCAACAGCACTGAAGTAACTATGGTTTCTTTGGTGCGTGGGCCTTCTGCCACGCTGGTAAAACCCGAGCACAGACCAAGCCAGAGCCAGCATCTTTACTAACCACAAAAGAAATGCCTTGCCTGCTCATGTTGCTCAGCCCATGTGGGCCAGCTTGTGTCCCACCAGCCTACTCTGATCTAAAGGTGCCTGAAGCAGCAGCAGGCAGTGTTGTGAACACCACCTGACCCTCCCTGCCTGAGAATCCCAAACACTTCCCTGCGAAGTCCTGCAGTACTGTGGGACCAGAGGATTGCAGGAAGCTTACTGGCTCTGTTCTGGGTGGTCACTAGCCCACATCCAGTTGGTATCAGTGAGCATGGAGGAGTACGATGGGATGTGAGGAATGCTCTGAGCACCTGCTGACAGACTTTAACCCCCAGTCCCCTCACTCCATAATTGGGAGAGATACTCAGCAAGTGTGTTCCCAGCTAGTGCTGAGCACCAAGCACTTGGCCATGGAGCAGCAGTTGGCCTTTGGGGGAATACCAGGAGACCCTCCTTCTAACATCTTCAACTTCCTAACTCTCTCCATTAGCTGCTGTGCTGGTAGGCAGGACTGGAAAATGCATCTGCTCTCCCTCCTCAGAGAGCAGCTGCACCTTGAGGGAGTGTCAGGAAGCAGCATTTATACTGTAATAGCAGAAAAGTAGTTCTTCAGCAGGAGGTCATTACAGACCCACACGTTCTTGTTCCAGGCTTGTATTAACAAGAAGAGAGATAAAGGCCTAAAATGACAGAAGCTGATGGATGTGGCAGCTGGGATGAGCCAGTCCCTATTTTAAGCATGCAGGCAAAATTTGGGGTCAAGCCAGAGAGGCTACAGTGATAAAGTGCCAGTGAACGCACAAACAACTCGAAGCATAGCCCTCCTCTTTCCGTCTTTTTCCCCAACACCTCTCAGCCCTGCTGACAGGCTGACCTGGGAGGAGTGCTGCTCTTGCCTGCCCAACAAGCCAGCAGGCCTGAGCCCTGGGCATGCGCACACCCCATGGGTGCTGAGAGCCTGGGGCCTGAGACCAGCCAGCCATACCATGGGACCTCCTCAGGACTCCAGCTCTCTCCTTTTCTGCTCCTCTCCTGACCCTGCAAGACCAATGAGAGGGCAGCAGTCCTCTCACATCCACTTCTCTTTCCTGGGCCTGCCATAGGAGCACAGGCAAAGTAGCTTGTGTAATTTCACAGCTGAGTCTGGCTGCTCGAGCAGCAAGGCTGTAAGATAGGCGAGAAGGTGCCCTGCTGTGTATTACCTCTGCAGGGATCTGCTACAGTTTGTTTACTGCACCCTCTGCTAAACAGCTCTGCACTAATTTGTCTCTCACTTAACTGCAAGATCTGAAGAAATGTCTTAGAAGCATCTACGTATCCAGCATATTACCACCTTGGGCCTGATTCGCCCTAACCCGATGTTTTTGCCCAGCTATTCTTTTATGTGCAAAATGAGTGCATTATGGGTGCCAAGCTGTCCTACAAGACAATTTGTCCTACAATCCCGTTACTTGCCTATATGGGAGAGGTCTGTGGTTTTGGGCTGAGTGAGCATTTGGTTTGCTTGCTTGTCCTAACAGAAAAGCTAGGCTGGGTTGCGGGTTTCAGTAAGATAAACTGATGGATGATGGAACAAAAGGGAGAGGAAACACTTGGTGTCAGATGGCCATGAGAGGTCAGATCTAGGAACCATACTGGAACTAGAGACCCAGACTCCATTCTCAGATACAGCAACACATATCCTGCACAGCTCTTGTTAAGGCTAATGATTTACTCCAAGTTTACACTTGGGTAACAGGACTCCATATGGCCTGATGTAGATGTCCAGAAATACAGGGTGGTTAAAAAGATGGACCAAATTTCAATTGAAGGTCCATTTCAAATGGGTGCGTCTTTTTGAAACACCCTGTATATTGGCCAAAGCCAAGAGAGCTTGACAGCAGGAAGTGCCTTGGAGCCACCATCTCTTCCCAATGTCACCTTCCCCAAGGATGGCACCTGCAGGGGCTCTGTGTGAGTGTCAGGACTCATACCAAAGAAGCACAGTAGAAGCATACAAAAGGACACACAGTCATGTACAGGGATAGTCTGGTAGAGTTCCTGTTGCCTCTCTGAAACTCAGACTCCCTAAGCAACTTAGGAGATAGGGAAAGAGAAGAGAAGAGCATGTAGATGCTCTTGAGTCTTTCATCTGCACTGAAGGACTCAGATTGGGTTGGTGATCAGGTCAGGCCTATGCTCAGCAGAGTGACTCTTGGAATTAACAGGAATACAGAGACTGAAAGGCACAGCCAGGGTTCATCGAAGAGGATTGGTCCTCCACCTTGGCAGCACAGTAGTCTTAGGCCTTATTTTATTCTGTCAGGGACAGGGCAATAGAAGGGCCAGCAGGAGACAAGCAACTGATCAATAGCTGCTGTTCTTTTCTTCATCCCCATCCTCTCTCTTCTGCTTTTCCAGATCCGAAAGAGAAGCAAAGCGTGCCGTGGAGGCCTGTGGGAAAATGATGTGCTAGTATCTATCAATGGGAAGTCATGTGCTGGCCTCTCCCATGCTACTGCCATGCAGATCATCGACTCCTCCAACGGCACGCTCAACATCCGTGTGAAAAGGTAACCAGCTCCCAAGCGCTGGCACTGTGGCAGTGCAGGCAGCAGGGCAGCTTCGTCCAGCGCAGCAGCTATCCACACCTACGGGCATACAAAGGGCAGAAAGGTGGCCAGCAGGAAGCCTTCAGTTTCTTCATACTGCAGGGTGTACTAGGAGGATTTCCCCATGGCTGACATGTGGCTATCCAAAGTTTTGCACTGTCTCTGCACTGCTCTCCAGAGTGCCTGGCCCTGGGGCTGAACTGACCCCAGACCTCCCTGCCCCTCAGGCTGAAGGGAAATGTTTGCAGTGTGAGGGCTATGCTGCAACGAATGAGCAATTTAGGCTTCAGACAAGCAGATGCAGTTTATCTCAGCTATTAACAGAGATTCCAGTTCATTCTGGGTAATGAACTGTTCTGTAGAAATGGATTTTACTACACATTGAATAATTAAGCCAAGACAAAGATTACCTGAGTATTTACTGCAGCAGGCCATTGTAGTCTGACAGGGCATGAACTGACTTCCACAAAGATGAGTCCCTTTTTGCAGGAAGAACTATCTATGGCAAAGTCTCTAGTCCAGCAGAATACTGGAGAACAGGCTCAAATTTAAGTACAAAAATGATCCCAGTCGTGTCTCTGGTTCTACCTGTGCTAACGCTAACCCAGTGCCTCAGTGCATGCTGGATAAGGCCCAAGCTGTAAATGAATCATATAAAGACAAAGGCAGCAAAGCTGTGTAGGTCCCAGTTAGTCCACACTACTGCCAAAACAGAAGTCACCCTCAGAAAATAAGGCCCTGGTGAAGCGGGCTGGGAGATGTGATTTTCTACAGTCCTGAAAAGACAGAGCACTGTGAGCAGTGGGGAGGCAGAGCCACACTGGTTGCTGGCATCTGTAAAGCAGTGGTGGGAGTTGCTCAGAGAAGGAAAGACTGAGCCTGTAGGATCTTCCCATTGGCTTCAGGGAAAGTGCGGGTGCCTTCTGATGTGCTCATCCCATACCCTAGCTGTGATTAAGTGGGATGAGTGAGCCCTGCACAAGGTGTCCAGAATAGCTCCTGGTTCCTTGCCAAGGCATTATCTCACCCCATCGGAGCCTATATGCAGCCAACAGGTGCCTGGGCAAATGCCAATGGGCCAAAATCAGCACACTTTGCATTAGCAAAATGACAAAGGCAGGCTTCCCAAAGCCCTCTTGAAGCCAAAGTTGGATGGTTTGGAAATAGCATAACCAGTTGGCTTCATCTTTGGGTAGTGGAGAACTCATCAAATATTGCTTTCTTTCTCTATTCCCACTTCATATTTATGTTCCCAGAGAAAACACCAATCAGCCCTGTTCAGAAGGGAGATGCAGCTGTATGTCTCTGGAGTATGCAAGGTCATATGTGCATTTCTGTCATTGTGGCATGTGTGTGAAGAGAGAGAGAGAAAGAAGGAGGGAGAGGGATTGTGACCTGACAGTGCGGAACAAGAGAAACTGGCTTACAAGCAAATACTCTTTTCAGTTATCTGGTCAAGTATTTAAAGAAGTGGAAAGACTGCTCTGTTTTGCTTGGGGAGTTTTGAGTTTGCTCCCCAGTGAGAGTTCATAATAGCAAATATTATTAAAAAAATAAATGGTCAGAGAAATTGCCTCCTCCTTAGCTTCCACAAAGGTTTGTACAAGTATAAATTTTTCACAGTTCAGAATTGGGATCCAAGTAATGAATTTCACAGCTTTAGAGAGGCAATACTCTCTGCCTGGCTTCCTAGTATGCATGTTCAACAGCAAATACCTGGGGCTCCTTTATAATTCCAACAAGCCCTGGTGACTCTGGCAAGGGAAGGAAGAAGTTCCCTGCCCCATCTGTGTGGTCTGGAGTCAAACTGCTGTTGAAATCCAGACCCACTCTTGAGGAAAGGGAGGGCAGAGCTGGCTCTTTTCCCATCAGCATAGCCAGTTCTCCCTCCCTCTGTCAGTGAGCAGTCAGGCTGACTGCCCCAGTCTGCCCTGCCCCTACTCTAGTCATCCTTCCAGCTGACTTACAAGCTAGAAGTTGCTATGTCTAAGCCAAAGGCAAATGCCACCATGGCTTGGGCTGACCGCCATGACTATAGCACGGTCATCAAAAACCAGGCACTGGTAGCTGGCTTGCAGAGCAGTCCCACAGCGGGCAGGCCATGCAAGGGTGGACTCCTGATAGCAGGATAGCAGAGTCCTACCCCCCAAAAACACTTGGGACTTTTTCTCCTGAGTATTTGCTATTTACTCCCACGTAGATGTCAGGGCAAACAAACAGCACTGACATCTTTCTTTGGAGCCCACTCTGAACTAAAGCAGTTTGGGGGATGCTGGGATCCACAGAGCTGACACAGCTCCATGGTGCAGTCCCAGCTGCAGGAGCAGCTGGAGTGCAGTGTGGTGGCTGAGGCACCACCCGCCCCCCTTGGCAAGCAGCAGGCTGTAGGGGTACATCCCACTGTCCCGGGCAATGTTTGCTATGCAGGAATTTACCTCCCCAGGAGAAATGCGTGGGGAGCTGATTAAACTGGCTTGGTAGATTTTTATGCTCCCAGGGCATTCTCATTCTCAAGTGTTTAATACCTGGTTTTCAGAGAGTCATGAAGCAGAAAATCAGGATGAGAGCATGTAGGTGATGTCAGAGATGAGTCTGCCCTTGGTGTCTGCACTTCGGGTGTCTGTACCACCTGGAAGACACCTGAAACACCGGCTCAATCCTTACCCCTCTCTCACATGTAGGCTTTTCCTTCCAGCTCAGCCTCACCAACCAGACTTCCCTCACCACTCTTCCTTCTCCCCACAGGATAGTTGGTGGGGACCAGACCGGCCCACGGCTCCAGCACTCCCCTTCTCTGGGGCAGCGAGTGCTGTCCCCACCTTCCCCACTCAGCCCCCCGGCACAGCTCCTCAGCCCTGAACCGGCAGGAGCTCCAGCCACTGCACAGCCCTCGCAGCCACGGAGGTCACAGAAGCACCTGGAGAGCCTCACCTCCCCGCCAGACAGTGAGGCCTACTACGGTGAGACGGACAGTGATGCTGACAACATGACCCAGGAGAAGCACCGCCGGGCTCGCAAGAAGAGCCCGCGCTCCCCACCTGACAGCACCAACAGCAAGGTGGATGCACCTCAGGATGAGGTGTCCCTGTCTGAGCAGAGTGGCTATGAGAGCATGCCAGAAGCTGCTGCACCTGCGGGAGCCGAGGTGGCCAGGTCCGGCGGGGTGGCCAAGAGGGAGATTGCCTGCCTGCCAGGCAGCCGCACAGGCACTCCATTCTCGGAGAGCGAGGGACAGTTGCGGCCACCATCGACAGAGGGACGGGAGCCTTCTCCAGAGGCAATGCTTCTGCCCCACGCCACCAAGGCTATCCAAGCGGAACGCCATCTCATCCCTATGGTGGGGCCAGTGGAGCACCCGGTTGATGAAGACCTAACCACCACATATGCGGAGAAAGCCAAGCAGGCCAGTAAGTCCTTGTCACCCTGCCACTCACCCATGCCCTCTTCCTGTGCTGGATATCCTTCCAAAAGTCTCATTCCTGCAAATGTCAAGTAGGTTAGCTCCTCTAGCTTGGGAAGAAGCAGAGTCAAGTCAGACTTGCAGTGACTGGGGCTTCCTATTGCAGCTTCGACACTGGGGTCTACCTCATCCAAGATGTACCAAAGAACAGATAAGAGAGGGTCTAGGATCTGGGAGTCACTCATAGAAGCTGCAGTCACCCAACCAGCTGTGCTTTAGCACCTGTATATGCTTGAAACAAGGTGGAGGTCATTGGTTTCTTCAACACTTTGGGCTGAAGAAGACTCAGGGGAAATGTGATGTCAGGAAAGAAGTTGGGGGTTAAATGTCCCAGGCCTGGCTTTTCAAAGATCTCACAGCAGCTCAGTTTGCTCCTTAGCTATCAGTGTGTCCAAGCACAGGGTGCTGATTCTAAAGGGCTCCTGAGGAGCCCCCTATTCAACTCAGCTCCCCATGGGCACACAGGCATGTAGTATTACACATCATTAAGGACTTCAGCTTTCAGAGGATGTTTTCTCTGCAGGTACTGACTGCAGCAAGGGTGTCCATGTCTGGCAGCAACTGGTGAGCTCTGGTAGAATATATGACTTTTTAGGTATTGATATGAAGGGCAGCCAGCAAGTATAGGCAGTAGCTGGTAAATCACCTGTTGGAATATTTTCTTGTAGTGGGACCCTTACTAGTCAAGACCTTTAAAGGTGGAATAAAGTAATGAAAAATTAGGTGTAGTACATGGGTGATGGACCTGAAGTGACCTTAATTGTGAATATCTTTCCTGGTTTCTGCTACACATGGAGTATTTCAAACCCAAACATGAAGGCAGAACAAGATGTTACCTGACTTCACAGTTGTGATCTATCAATAATATTGAAAACAAGGTAATCTAAAACTTGTTTTCATATGAGTACCTCACTGTGAAGTATGATTGACTAATTTGTACTTCTCTGAGCCTAGAAATAAAGCAGGTTTTTACAAAGTGACTTAGGTGGAGAACAGAATGGGAAATGGAGACGCAGAATAAGTTACCAGACTGAATCAAAAATAAAGCACAGAGATTCTAACTTCTGATTCTCTGCTCCGAATGCTAGACATTTTTTCCCAGAGCAGATAATATTGCAAGGCAATTGTTAAGACTCTCTTTTCTCTTTCCCTTGGGCTAAACATTCTTTCATCTATTTTGCCTGAGGGATCCGATAGAGGTAACTTCCAAGCCTAGGCTGCTCCTGCCAGGCAGGGCACTGACTGCTGTGCCCTGTGTTGGGAGGACAGACTCGGTTGGGTCCCTTATGTCAGGCCCTGCTAAGCAATACAACTATTTTTTCCCCACCTTTAGCACTCACTTTCCTTAAGACAGCAAAGAAAGTAGCAACTTCAGCCTCCCTGAGGATGAAGCTATTTTTTCCTCCTTTGAATAATGTACAAGCATGAGGTGAATGTTGAGAAAGGCATGTTCAGCTGCTCCCTGCCACCTGATAGTCCCAGCAGTGGATGAGCACTTGCTTTACATCAAGACTTATTTCCATGGACAGCGTCAGTACAGAAGGCTCCCAGGAAAGCCATGTATTTAATGCAGAACATTTCTGATGACAAAATAATATCCCATGGCAGAAGGTGATGCAACTCTATTGCCAGCTAGAGGTAGGGTTCCCAGAAGCACTGCAGACTGAGATAATATTTTATTCTCCTATTACCCCTCCACCACTAACCCCCCTTCTGGTTTATGTTTAGCCATGGGCGTCCTTGTGTAAGGATTACTCTGCCATGGATGGCAACTCACATGGCCTTTTCCTGGGTTAGGAATCTTGGCAGTAAACGAGAAGGCAAAACTCTATGTCCTGATCATCCTGGAGCACAGCAGCCATTAAAACAAAAGTCACGATCAGCAGCCAGTAACTTTCTGGAGGAAGGAAGCAAGAAAGGAAGAGGGATGGAAAGTGTTCAATTATATGGTGAACAGAGCTAAGGAGCACCTATACCTGGAATAAACACAGGAGGATGTGGGACTGCTGAGCTGCACTGGCTCCATGGGGAGCCTGTCTGCAGAGAAGTTATCAGCATGGGAGGCACATGGTCCAGCATCTCTTGACAGAGAGATGTAGCCTTGTAGCTTGCATTGGTTCAGCTCCTACAGCTGCTCCAGGCTCCCACAGAGCCAGCAGTGTGTGAAGCTCTGCTCTCCGCCTTTCCTTAGAAATACCCACAGCACAGTAGCCTATTCTGGGATATGAAAACTCCTGTGTTTTGCTAAACAGGAATGCAAAATCAAGCTCATGGTTTAGAAGTTAAGCAAGTTTTTAAAATCTGAGTTAACTACAGGAGGTGACTTGGACGATCAGTTGTGGGAGCCTGGGGCTTGAGATATACGCAGTTAGACATTTAAGGACCATCAAATGTCTGCCTTTTGGAGCACTACTTATCCAAATATATTCCCAGTGCATGTGTTCAGCACACCCTCCTTGCCTTGCCATGACCTTCTCCATTATGACTCCCACCACCACACCGTAAGAATGTGAAAAACTCCATTTTGGTTGGGACTGTTACCCAGATGGCTCCTCACCTTTTATTTCTAGAATGTACTGCTTTCTCATACCTGCTCTGATGTCTTCTCCAGTTTTGGGAGTATTTCTCTTCTCCTTTGTATTCATTCTTTCTAACTTTTCACTGTCATTTTTAGGCTACAGAGACTTTCTCCCTTTCCCAGCAGTCCCTGCACCTCAGGCAAACAGAATTGCACGTATAGAACTTCTAGATGAGTATCTAGAAGCATCAAATTTCTAGATTTCTGTACAAGAACAGAGATACATAATAATTCTTTTGCACAGACCACTGAGAGTAGCAACTGCCATTCTTCACAGCAATATTCTCCTGCAAGGATCTCAGTAAGATTGCTATTTTCTGTCAGCTCTTGGGTTCTCTCAAACTTAAGATCTGTAGCTCTGCTCTTTATTTCCTGTCTCCAGAGCTTTTGTAGACCTTTGTCCCCACTGCCTGCTTTCCAGAGCTCTAAGCTTTCCAGATCATAGGCAAGTTGATTCAGCCCCACCTTGCCTCCCCTTTATGATTTTCCTTCATTTCTGATGTTAGCAAATCTGATCGGGGCTGACTGTATACTGTCCTCAAGGTCATCAATGAAACAAGGAGATGCTTCCCATATTCCCCCACCATCTTTCCTAGTCCCGCCATGATGGGTCTTTATGCTCTGATTGTTACTGATTCGTTTTCTCCTAATTTTCATCTGATAGACATTTCTCCAGTACATTTCTCCAGACTTTTTTTGCATCAAGTCCGCCAAGTCCTGACAACTACAGCTGCTTTCTCTGCTTTTGCTAAGAGGATACAAATCACATGGCAATTGCTGGAGGTGACACGGCTGTCTGACAACTGCTTTGCATTGCTATGACACAGGAGCAAATAGAGCTCACTTATTCACACTAGGCAAGGATTTGACTCTGGGAGCAGAATACAGTGTGGTGGCAAGTACCAAAAGCCTGAAATGAGGATTTTGCAGTGGGTGGGATGGAGCAAAATAAGCACTGGGGAGAGGGGCCAGCAGCTGATAGTGCCACCTCACGATGCCCTGCATGTCATTATGTGCTGAGCTGTGTCTCTCCTTCCCCAGCAAAGACACAAGCAAGCCCTTAGAGCTCCTTAGAGAGGAGCAACAGCCTTTGCAGAGCGGTTTGGGCCTGTCTCTTTCCAGATTTTCTGCCCTATTTGTACACTGGTATTGGCTCATTTTTTGCAACCTGTGGGATAAGCACGTACATCATCCCAGCCCTCCACAGGACACATGACTTGGACATGGCTTCTCAAAAGAGCATTGCTGATGCAGGCTAGTGGGGCAGTGTAGGGAGCCACACACCATCCAAATTTGGGGAACTTGTCCTACAAGTAATAGGACTTCAGTCTTCATTGCTACCCAGTGGCTACTATGCACCCTGGTATTTTGCTCAGTGAGGCAAGAGAATAGCCAGCAAATGAACTCTGCTGTACTTTAAATGAGCTACAGGAGAGCATTCATGTTTGTGAATAGTCAACATTTTGCCTAATCTGAAGAAACAAAACTACAAATTTGTTTCATTCTCACCAAACCAGTAACTTGCTCTCTTTAAAGAGGTGATTAATCTCTGGGAAAACTGGGGATCTTTAGGGCCTCAGTTTGTCATAACTGTAAAGGGCCAAGCCACATCCCTTCCTAAGGTGATCTCTGTGCTGCTTGGACAGTGCGGAAGGAAAGAATGAGACAACAAGACAGAAAATATTACTGAAGTAATCTGAATGAGTTTCAGGAGATTAGCAAAAAGCAGGAGCTTGTGGCAGGGAGAACCAGACTATAGTTGTCACAAATAATTGCTAGTGAGGTTCCTGGTTCCCCGTAGCTCCTGCAGTGTCCTCCTCTGCTCACCTCAACCTCAGAGGCTTAGGATTCATCTGTAGCCAGGGCTGCTTTTCCTCAGCCACTTGTTCTCTCTAAGGTGCACTGTATTTTCACACGCATCCTAAATCATATCCCAGGGACAATGGGCTCAGGCTTTCTCACAGCTGGAAATACCAATTGCCAGCAGAAGACAGACATACCAGGACAGGAAGCTAGTCCTAACTTGCTATCACACTGTAGGAATTTGTGTCAGTGCAAGAAGTGCTTCAAAATATCTCAATTTAAACTTATCCACTGGACTATTTTTAGTTCCTAGGACTCAAGAGCTTCTCCATGTATGGTAGGGGAAAGGAGGGAAAAATGGGTGGGGAAATTTCCTGCTCTGCTTTATATGGGCCTGGCTGCCTGTGCAGAGTCATCAAAGTTACTACATTCCATATCAGAAAAGGAAATCCTTCTTGTTTAAAGCGGATGTACAGCAGCATCACTTGATGAGATAGGATGCTTATAAATAAGTGGCCTATTCATCGGAGGGTCATACACATTACCTCTTCCAAGAGTGACTGCAGTCACGTTTCTCTGCAGAGAGTTGGTGCAGCCAGACATCTATCAGCCTGTAACAATCGGTACAGGCCACAGGAGCTGTGAACAAGGTAAAGTACCTGAATGGCAGTTTGAACTCACTGCACCACATTTTCTATTTGGCTTTCAGCTTTGACCTTTGTGACTCTAATGATCACAGTTACGTGGTTGTTAGGCTAGCTTACTGGTTTTGCCATTCACTGCAGTCTGGAAGACCAGAAGGTTTAGGAGAGTAGTCAACTGTCCACATCCTACCTGCTTTAAAGTAGAATAGAAAAAGCATTCTGCTCAGATCAGGAGATTAAAATTAATTGCCTCGACTATCAATCTTACAGGAAGTCTGCTCCTAGCAGTAGGAAGCAATGCTGAATAACCCTTGGCCCTTGCTACTCAGCGAGCAGCCAACCACTACAAAAACAAGGACAACAGCCTCCATGGTTGAATGACAGATGGAGAGTCTGATCTCACTTCAGCATGCATTAAACTGGAAATTGCCTCCACTTGGGAAATGAATTTACATACACTGGTGTATGCATTTGTTTAAGAATATTCCACTAAATAACTAACATTCCATTTTGAATTCTATGCAGCTTGGAAGGCATTTATTAAAGAAGACAACAGTGAAATAAACATTGTGCATCTGGAGCCCTCCTCCTCCAGTTTTAGGCTTGAGCATGGCATTTGAGTTTATGCCTTCTCGTTATGTTCCTCTATCGAAAGCACAGGGGTGGTATTTTCAGGCTGATGTATTAACTGTTAGTGCAGAAGACAGAGATTATTGGCTAGTGTTGTCTTTCTTAGCTAACGGGGATGAATTTTTCCTTCTTTCTTGAGCCATCTCAGAAATTGTCACAAGTAATTGTCTGTCTTCCTCAGGTATTCTTACTGGAGACTTCCAGCATCGTTCCCTCAGGCATCATTCTCATCCAGCATTTCAAAGCAGATGCTGTGGGTTGCAGCACTGGAAGTAAAGCTGGTAGAGTTCTGCTCTTCACCTTTGTACCTCACTGCTATCCTGCCCCAGAGCCTGACAGAGACATGGATTTAGCTGCACATGTGTTAGCTCAAGATAAATCTAGCAGCATATAGTATTCTCTGGGAGGAGACAGATCTTTAGTATTTGAAGATGTTTGGAGGAAAGTCATATGCGATCCCTGAAATGAGAGGTTATATACTCTTTCGTCCTATATCTCCATTATATGAGAGACCATTCTGAGCATCTTTTTTAAACTATCTGTTACTCAGACACTACTTCTCTGTGTTATTATTGTCAGTGCAGGGACTCTGACCCTGGGTCACAATTCCTTGACATGATCAGAGGTCATTCATCATCCTACTGCTGGTGAAACAGTGTCAGCAGTTCTCTTCCGAGCTTACACTTCCATGGCCCTTGCAGAGCCCCAGCTAACAATTTTTCAGAATATGCTGCTGTACACATTAAGTTAACATAGTCTGTCCTTGCACATGCACTTCTGGAGTGACTTAGAGTGTGTAAGGCTCGTGGGGAACATTAGGATTAAGCCAAAATTTTGCCAGTGATTCAGATCTCAAGGTGATTGGAACAATGATCACACTGAAACAATTATATATATATATATAACCCCATAGACTGTCTTAGCCAAGTTGACAGTTTCTGGCTTCCACAATTTTGAGAGCTGAGTTGAAAGAAATCGTAATAAAAACAGGCAATGGGAATCACTCTCCCTGTCCAATGTTGTTTCCATCAATTCTGAAAGTGATGTGGGATTTGCTGACAAGGTTGGGACAAGTCTGCTCAGAGACAACACTGAAATGAGACAAAGTGATTGTGATTGTGATGGGGGAGGGGGAGGCATAAAAGGGTGAGGCATAAAAGGACTTTGACAAGGGGTAATTAAACAACAAAGTCATTGCTCAACAAAAGTGAGAGAAAATTATAGCTAGGAAGGAGAAAACTGTCAACCTGACAAGTAATCGTTCTTCAGTTTCAGTTAAATCCATCATATGAAGGAAAATCAGTTTGTTGTGAAATCTGTAAAGCTTCATGGTCATCAGTGTATCTACTGCTTATGTTAACCAAGACTCTAGCCCTTTGTGTGAAAGAAATAGGAGCAGGAAGGTGGGTGAATATATTCAGCATATCTTGATACACTGACTATACCAAAAGGACAAGGCTGAATCATATTCTCTATAAAGGTGAAATGTAAGGAATTAGTGAAATTTACCAAGGCCTCAGTCCTTGTTAAATACCCTGGAATAATGGGAAGTGTCTCAGGGAGAGACCAAGAGTAGCACCCTTCTTGTAGACACAGGCTCTAGGTCTAAGAAGAAAAATAATAATAAATGTTTAGCTTTGGTTAGGTGAATGAAGTAGTTCTTTTGAACACACTTCATGGAAAACAAAATGATCAGTAAAACCAATATGGACTAATAAAAACTAGAAAAAGAGGTAGTCTTTGACCTGTTCAGTAAGATAAAACTTTGTGGCTAAAGAAATAACGTGGACACAGCATATGTTGGTTTCTGTATGATATCTGGTATGGTTCCATATGACTTTTCCAATGAGAGAAATATGGATGAGATAGGACTACTGTAAGGTGACTGCACAACTGGTTAAGAATAGAACAGAAAACATAACTATTAATGGTTCATGATGTCAGATTAGCTAACTGGCTAAGTTGGTAGTAGTGTTTCACTGGGCTTCTGAATCTAACAGGACTACCTCTATATTTTCACCCATGGAGCTTTAAACACTAACATATGTCAATCAAATGTCCTCTCCACCTCAATGTTATATGACTGGTGAGGAAACAGGTGAATAAAAATCCCAACCCTCTTCTCTTCTGTCAGTGGATCTTGTCCTCTGGCTGCACTTAGACAGAACAGGCAGTACGTGCTGTGGGGCACCCCACAACCCCAAAACTGCTACTGTTCAGAACTGGGACCTGGCTGAGACACCTTGCAACTTTTCTCTGGTCTTTCTTCCCACAGAAACTCAGGTGTGTGTGTGATACGGGAGAGGGAGGTAGGTTACCTGAACTGAGGAGCTACACCAATTTTGTCTTCCTATCTGCTTTTTCAACTGCAAACTCCTGCTAGTGAAGCTTTTAAATGTTTTTTATTTCTTTTGAGTGTGTTGTACCTAGAAGCTGTAACAGGGAATAGTAATAATGTGGCCTGAGGATTCAGTGGAGATTGCTATGTATTAATCCGCAGATGACATAAGGCATGGAAGGTATACAGTTGTCTTGTGAAAGGGTGGATTTTTCAATGTAGTAGAAGCTTGACTGGTTGTAGAAAAGGACTAAAATCAATTGGATAACAAGAATATATGGCAAATGCTACAGGATTAATCAAGTCCACTGACCCAGATGGCGAGCATATGCTTGTCTGTATTACTAGAGTGGATGCTGGAAACACTGAAGGACAAAAAGAAGATGAATCCGTGGTATCCTGCTGTCAGACATCACACAATTTTCTGAGCAGCAGAATTAACAGATCCTGGTGTATTCTTAATTTATGTCTCTCTGTTGTGTGTGTTCTTCAGTTTTTGGTGCCTAATTAAGACTGCTCTCTGGCTTCCTATAGTGGGGTCTGTCTCCTCTGTCCAGCCACCAGTTTTCATGTAAACTTGTAGGAGCATTGTATCTTTGTGACTTCAGTCTCTTAAAATTAGCAAATAGGATCAAAAGCTATTAACATGAAACAGATAAGATTGAAAGACATGTAGCATGACTGCATAAACCTCTCTTAGGAAATCAGACTAAAACTGCAAAAGACAGATTCACTAGTGCATTCAACAGATGCTGTCCTGGCAAAAGAAAGCTCTCCTTTGGCAGTCTTGTCGCAGGAATCTGTGTAGGCAATGTCCAGGGCCTGCGTGTGAGCTGTCAGCACAGAAAAGCTGGCCATGTGTGCTACCCTTTGCACTGAGGACACATTTCCATCCAGCTCTGGAAGAAAAGCAAACTCTCACCCAACTGAGGGAGATTTTTTTGAGTGAACAAGCTATTCAAGTCTCAAGCAGGATACCATGAGACTAATACATCGCAATGTCCCTGTACCCTCCCTGCCTAGCAGAGCTCTTCAATAGCAGTGTAGGAGTTGCAGAATGGCTAAGAAAAATCTACAAAATGAGTGGGCATAGTTTTTCCCATGGGCTGTCGATTCACCTGCAGAGAAGCTTGATTTCTGTTTTTCTAAACCCAGGAGATTGCTGTGGGGCAGTGTCTCATTGGGACTTCCTAAAATCACTAGCCAGTTAAGAAGAAATACTGGTTGACAAGTACTTAACTATATATTTAACTTAAGGTACAGGCTTAAGTGTTGCAGACTTGAGTAGGACTGAAGCATTTGCCTATAGCATTCTAAATTGGAGCTGAAGCCATATCTATGTTTTATATTATGCACAGATTATGTGATCGAAGTGTGCAAATATCCAAGAATGAGAAACAAGTTTTCTGTCTCAAGAGCTTTACCACTTCTTTTTAGTGGAAGAACATACACTCCTCTGCTTTACTGTTTGCAACTCTAAACATTGGTCGAAGGTTGAAAGGTTGAAGCTTTCAACAGGGAAATACTTAGAAGGCAAATATAACCTCTCCAAATCTAATTTTGAAAGGGCTCCAGGTATGAAAAGCATGAGATGTCTATAGCCTCTAATGACTTAATGAGATATTTCCAACATTAGCCATGGAAAAATGACCTTGTCTAACATAAATAAATGGAAGAACAAAATTCTAGTTGATCCCATGTGGAAAAATAGTAGACAAGTAGTATTTCATCACAGAGTAACAGGCTCTTTATCTCTGAAATTAGCAGTGTGCTTATTTTCTGTGGTAATGGCTTTTCTAGAATTTGGTCTTTGGTAATAAAACTTAAGTGTTTTTTGTTTCCTAGTGAACATGAACAGTACCTGACATCATGTAAGCCTGCTTGTTCAGTAGTTTTTCCAAGCATACATTAAAATGCATTCTTTTAATAGGGCCTGATCTTGAAAAGATTTACAGTTTTTACATTTCTCTTTACTGTAATTAGTAATGTAATTCATTTCACTTCAGTGCAATTTCGTTAAGTTAATGGAAAAATCTTTGTAGGCTTTACTTAATTTTTTTTTCTGGATTATATCAACAAAATCTAGTGCTTTAAAACAAAAAGTTTTCTATATAAATTATCCACCATACCAGCACTTAGGAGGGTTTCATAACCCTTCCATTTACTCTTGTATCTACTCCATTTGAATGTTCTTAACAGAGAACTTTTTCTGTACTGCAGAGCTGTATTTTCATTACCAGTTGCATATTGTATATATCAGATTCTACAAGGTTTTCCCAAAGAGACTGTATCTCTATATATGTAAATAGTCATCAAAGAAGAAGAAGAGACTGAATCACTTTCATAGCTCTTGCTGCAAGAGGCTCTGTATGAGGTGCGACAGGTGTCTCTTACAGCAACACTGGCTGTGGAAGTTGTCTTCCTTGGCATGCAGTGATGGCTAGTGGATTTCAGGAGCATGGTCACTTTTCTAGACTCACTGACACTGGAGATGGTCTTGAGTTCTGGTTGTTCAGGCTGGGACTGCTTGGAGGGAGAATCACAGGACAGTGTCCCTTGGCCACAGCTCTGGGATTCTCAGAGGACCTATTGCTTGTGTACAGAAAGAGCAGTAAGACAAGACCTAGCCAAGTGTGAGGAGATGCTGAGCAGGCCACAACTGCAGAGATTTGTAGACTCCCAGCACCCTCTATTCTCTTCCTCCCCATCCACCCCAGTACTCACTATCAGCATCTTGTCTTTCAACATCTCTCAGTTATCAGCACTGGAGCTCTGAATGGTGCTGCCAAAACACCACTACTTGGCTTCAGAATGCTCTGTCACCCTCCCTGGGCACGGCCACACTCTTCAGTGGTGTAGGTAACAGTCTCTTCCCTTTTTAATTCAGCTAAACCACTTCACTACAGGCCCCCAGTATTCTAATGCTCCTCTGTTAAATGTTCTTCAGTCCTGGCACACAACAGGAATCTGTATCGTGGACTGGTTCTCCTCAGACGTGGAAGGAAATTGATATACGCAGGAAAAGAAAGCCTTTCCTCTGTCTTTCTTCCTTATATTTACCTGGAGCTGGGTGTTCTCTGAGGGTTTCAGACACGGAAAGTTGTTTTCCTCTTGGGTAGGTTTCTCTGCCTGCCCATGTCAGACATGAGCACTGTGTTAGTCTCATCTCTTTGAAGGGCTCTTTAGCACAGAAATGCCGGACATTGAGGCATTGAAAACACTAACCTGAAGGTTGTACCTTTCTAACCTGAAGCTTGCACCACAGAAGCAGTTAGACTGTAGAGTATGTTTTCTTATTTTAAAATAAAAAAGAGGAGTTTCTCCTCACAGGGAGTGGAGGGTGGGGGAAAGAAGGAGGATGTTTAAGTGCCAGGTGACAATGTCCATCACACTGCTCAGTGATGAAGCTAAGAAGACAAAAATAGACAAAGTGACCTCATGGCTTTCAGCAGCAATGCCTATGAGACAAAAGAGAAGCTTTAAAAGGCTTGTGGAGCTGATAGCAAAGAGCTTGGGCACCTCAGGGTTTTGGTTCTGCTCCAGCAGGGAACTGCTTTGCTTCAGTCTCGTTGCCTCTCTCTCTGTTTATTGGGAGCTGTGAATTAAACGGGCTTTGTGACATGCCCAGCTCTCCAGGTCTGAACTCTGCCTTCTCAAGCTTGGATCAGCCTTATGCAGGTACAAATGTCTCTTCTCTTCTTCTTCTCTTCTCTTCTCTTCTCTTCTCTTCTCTTCTCTTCTCTTCTCTTCTCTTCTCTTCTCTTCTCCTCTCTTCTCTTCTCTTCTCATTGCCTTTCTTTTAATTTCTTTTAATTTCTTTTCCTTTCCTTCCCCTTTCTTCCGTCTTTCCTCCCCCTTCCCTCCCCCTTTATTTCTTCTCATTTTTATTCTCCTCTCCTTCCCCTATTCTTTTATCTATTGAGATTTCACTCTTGATCTTTACTGTCAGCAAGTAACCTCAGGAGGATTTCTCTTTCCCTTATTTCTTAAACTATTGTGGAAGACTGTAGCTTAAATACCATGATAATTTTTCTGTTGGGAGGATTGGTAGAATTATTTATGTGCTTTATCCCTTGATGAGAAGGGAAATAGGAAAAAGAGAAGAAGGAGGCAAGTAGCAGGTCCCAGTCAGCCTTACTTGCCAGCTGCTTCAGAGCACAGGGCAGTTCAGAGGAACTTCCTAGGGAAGTTGTGCATGGATGCTAAAGCTGAGCCAGGACCAAGAGGCATAGCCAAGACTGTCTGCTGTTATATTTTCTCCAACAGTATTTGCTAGCCCAGAATTGAGTGCTTTCATAGTACTCTGCTGCTGGAAGGGCTGCACAGAGCCTCACTCAAGACAGTGTAGCTCCCTAACTGTTAGCTTCCTATGCCAGAAATCCTCCTGTGAGTTTGCTCAGGGCCCAGAGTTTACATATTCCAGACTTGACTAAGATTCTATAGTGCTGCTCTGCCTCCATGTAAATTTAGAAGCAAAATATGAGCCAGGTAAGGTATAGTAGATTGTAGGAAGGATGCCTGTAGCAAGAAAGAAATCTCTCCTATTTCCTGCATTGTGAAAAATCCCCAGGGACACATGCATGCAGATTTCTAAGTGGAGTGGACAGACCTTCAGGGACTGTAGCTCATTTCCATCATGGACAGCAGGTCTTTGAGGGAGTCTGTGGCTGCCCTGAAGAGCAGTAAGTCTTCACAAAACCCTGGAAATTACTTCAGTCTTGTTTCAGCAAGGTGGAGTCATTCTGTAAGAAAAGTTTTGCAGAGAGCCTTCCCTTCACAAGTGCGAGTGCAAATAGTGAGCCATTTTTTTCAGCACTGATTTTGCTGTTTCCAATTTTCTGGGTGCAAAGGGGAGGACTGGACTGTGCATCCACGTAAGGCGACCTCAAACCACTGAAGTCCCTTTGGTGAAACCCTAACGCAGGAGCATGTGCTCCTATGGACTCTATGGAAGAGTCTTTTCTTGTATTTATTTTCCTTGTATCCTTGCATTTCCTCCCTTCCTGGGAGGATGACTGCTCTACCAGTCAACACCTTATTTTCAGCAAGGGGTGAGAGAGGGAAGCTTTCTCTACTGTGGTTACACTGGTGCAGTATGGAATGATGACACCTGCCACAATTGTGCAGCCTAGCCAGGTTCCGGGGGACATCTGCAGCTCTCAGGAAAACTAGTATCCTTCTTAGCTAAGCTCCCTGTACCCCACTGCAGGTAACCTTGCCACATTAGCTGGTCCCTATTGAACCAATGATCTGTGGTAGAATGGTCAGAAGTGAGATTCTGAGGGAACTGAGCAGCTTCCAAGAAATCAGAAATTAGTCTATGGTTTAGGTATGGGATTGGTTTTTTTCTCTGCAAGGTTGGTGCTGACTTCTGTCACTTGAACATTTATTCAAGGCATGTCCATACTTTCCTTAGGACAGCTGGGTTTGGCTTTACCATTTAATCTTGCTCACCCTCTGCTTTCCCTGCACAAAAGACAGAGGACACAGCGTTCCTCCCTAGGGCTTTACTGGCCACTGGGCTAGCAGAGCAGGTGGAAAATGATTATCCCACACTTTCATTGCCAGTGTCCCAACAGGCGCTGGGCTTTTCCAAGCAAGCCTGTCTAAGTGGATTCCTTCTGGCCTGGCTGATCAGTTGTGGAGGTCTGGGATTCTTGCTCAGGAGCAAATGCTCTTTTTCCTTGCTGGGCATGGAGTACAGGCAAGGGACTGCAGCAAGGGTGAAAATATGTGTCCTGCTCTCACAGGGCCACTGCCAAAAGCAGCAAACAGCCCTACACACAGTGCTGCTGCAAGACACACTGACTCTGTGGCTGGCACTGCAGGGCCCTGTGCAGGAGCAGCCCGGCTATGCCTGCAGAGCTTCTCTCCCATTGCATACATGCATCGGTACTAACAGTAGCAGCAGCTGCTTCCCAATTCTCAGAGTCAGGTGGACTGTGTGCTCCTAGGAATCCTCCGTATGGTAGGAGGAAGGTCTACAAAAAGCAGGGCTCCACCTTCAGGGAGATAAGTAAATGGTAAACGTTCCCAGAAGCAAGAGCATGCCCTGTACAAATGCTGTGAGACAGGGCTTGGGACTCTTGGCCACGTGCTGCAAAATAGGAAATCCCAGGTCTGACCACAGGCATCGGACTGGGGGGGAGTTCCTGCCTCACCTGCATGGATTTCCATTGTGTTTCCAGGGAAAGAGAAAAATGCACCTGCGTTTCCATTAGTAGTTCCTAAAGACACTACCAACAAAGGTAGGAAAGAAAAAGAAGGGCAGGGGGTGACAGTGTGTTTCCTTGTATGGCCACTAGAATAATTACAGCCGTATCACTGTCCATCTTTGCCCACACAGCCTCTTGCTGAGCTCTGAGCTTGCCTCTTTTCGTCTCTTGCAGAGCTCCACCGCCACGAGAGCATCCAAGAGAAGAACGTGAAAGAAGCCAAAACCAAGTGCAGAACCATTGCATCCCTGCTGACAGATGCACCCAACCCCCACTCCAAGGGGGTGCTGATGTTCAAGAAGCGCAGGCAAAGGGCTAAGAAGTATACATTGGTAAGCTTTGGGAGTGTTGACGAAGACCGCTCCTACGAGGAGGAAGACGGAGTTTTTCCAACTAGTGAGTCTGAATTTGATGAGGAGGGTTTCTCTGATGCCCGAAGCCTAACTAATCACTCAGACTGGGACAACACTTACCTGGACATTGAAAAGTCCAAGTCTGATTCTGAACAGAAGGAAGAGAAGCAAAAAGGTTTGACTGAGGCCTCAGGTAAAGGAGCACGATTATTTGAGCAGCAGAGGGAACGGGCTGGGAAGTACACAGTTGAGAAAGTCCCAGTGCAGAAGAGCCCCCAGCTTGCCCGAGCTGCCCAGCCACAGCAGGGCACAGTGAACGGAGATATGCCTGTGCCACAGAAGGCAGAGAGCATGCCTCTCAGCATCCACCTGGAAGGCGTGCAAGTGCCCAGCAAGCAGCCAGCCACCCTCCCCATGCAGCTCTTGGCTCCCCCTAGCCCCACTTTCTTCCTGCCTCCCCCAAGCACCCCCGACCCCTTCTCTGCAAGCACAACAAGCATGTTCAACAGGTCTGCACAGCCTTTTACTCCCGGGTTTTCTGGCCAACGCTCAGCAACATCCTCTGTCATCTTCAAGCCATCTGCACCCAAAAAACCTACTGAAAATCTGGGTGGGCAAAGCACAGTGGTTCCCCCTTTCTCACCTCTGGCTCCAGGAACACCTGCCAATGCACCGGTGCCAACACAACGCAGTCCAGTCAGCTCCTCCACATCTCTGTATATTCCTGCACCAGGAAGGCCAACACCACCACTGGAGTCACAGCCAAAAGAAGGAGGAAGTGCACCAGAGACTAAGCCTTCTGCCAGCACTGCTCGGACATCCACCACCTCTATCTTTCTGTCAACTCCTTCAAAGCCAGGAGGGGAGGTGGTCTCCTCAGCATCCCAGCCACGAGCCCCTGGAACAGCCTCCTCTTCTTTGTATATTAGTCCAGCACCACCACAGCACACAATAAGCAGTTCCCCCGTGCCAAATCAGCCTCCTCCTGCTGTCTCACCAGCAATGCCACAACGTCCGTCTGAGCCCTTAACCTCCAGAGAGCAGAGGATTGCTGTGCCGGCTCCGCGCACAGGCATCCTGCAGGAAGCCCGCCGGCGGGGCAACAAAAAACCCATGTTCAGCAAGATTGAGGAGAAGAAGAAGAACTCACCCAACCCTGAGCTCTTGTCTCTGGTGCAGAACCTGGATGAGAAGCCAAAAGGTGACCACCCTGGCGCAGGCTTCGAGTCTGGGCCTGAGGAGGACTTCCTCAGCCTGGGTGCTGAGGCCTGCAACTTCATGCAGTCCTCTGGCCGCAAGTTCAAGACCCCACCTCCAGTGGCTCCTAAGCCTCAGCAGCAAGATGCTGGAATGGTAAATGGGGCCCAGGACATGCCTCAGCTTAAAGGCAAGGGGGCAGAGCTCTTCGCCAAATGCCAGAGCCGCAGGGACAAATTTGTGGTGGAGACAATACCGAAGCCAGAGTCCAAGCCCAGAACCCCCTCTCCTTCCCCTTCTCTGCCCTCATCCTGGAAATATTCACCCAATATCCGGGCTCCCCCTCCAATAGCTTACAACCCAATGCATTCCCCTTTCTATCCCCTGGCAGCCAGCAAATCTCAGGCTAGCAAAGTGGAGAGCAAAGTGAAAAAGGCACCTGGCCAGAAATCAGGGATCAAGGTCATTGATTTAATGCGCCACCAGCCCTATCAGTTAAAGTCAGCCATGTTCTGTTTTGGGGATCCCCCAAGCCCCAGCAATCAGGAGTCTCCCCGTCAGCCAGCATCGCAGGCGAGCTCGTCCTTCACTGCAGCCAAGCAGGTCCCTGTGAAAACAGCAAAGACCCAGGAGATTCGTCGCTTCTCCACTCCAGCTCCCATGCCAGCCTCAAGCAGCCTGGCACCCACTGTGCTTGTGCCCCGCTCAGCCACCACGTTGGATGAGCCAGTGTGGAGAACAGAAATGGCCTCTTCTGCCCCTGCTACACCAGCACCCTTCCAGGTGGAGCTCAGCCAGTCCCCTAAGCCATACCAGGGCTCCCTTTTGCCCGGCCAGGCAGGCCAGGGGCCTTCCCCAAACCCAGCCTCGGCCTCTCGGTTTCAGGTGGCCAGGCCCAAATTCTCAGCAGCCAGAACAGGGATGCAGGCCAATGTGTGGAGACCAAGCTTTGGCCACCACTGAGGCAGGCACCCCTCCCATCCCATCCATGGCCCCGCAGAGATAGTGCTTATTTTGTCTTTCATGTCAGCTCTGTACATTGGGATAAGTGACACAAAATGAAAAAAAGAGAAAAAAAATTACTCCCCTTCTGCACCACCCTCTTCCCCAGACTCCCCTTGGTCTCAGATGGACAGCTTCATGGAAAGGCTTGCTGGCTGTGGCTACAGCAGGAGGATGAAGGTGGAGAGAAGGCACATGCATGGTACACAGAGACTGGGAACTTGCACGCAGCAGCAAAACCCACCTCTGGAGGGTGAATGACAGGGGTTGTCTCACATGAGGACATGTAGATGGTAGTAGTTTTCCTTTCCCAAGGGCTTTGGAGTCACCCTTGAATGGAGAGAGACTGGGAGCAAGAGTTTGCCAGGAAGAAAGGGTCAGAGATGGGATTACAGTACAGAAGCTCTAGCTTCCCCATTAGACTGCTTTTCTCTGAGCTTGTCAGTCTGTACACACGCATCTGTGCATGCACACACAGAGGCACACACATGCACACAGCAACACTCAGCAGGGACTGAAAGTAGAAGTGGGGCTTCGCCTTGGACACTTCTACCAGACTCCCCTCTGGAGATGCATGGGAGAGGAAGCGAGAGAGCAGAGTGCGTGGGGGTGTTTGCACATGCAGGCATGGGCAGTGTGCCCTGCACAGGGGGGTGGCCAGGTGTGCCCGTTAATCCAGTCACCAGGGCTGGGGGGAAAAGGGAAAAGGGAAAGTCATTGTAGCTGGTGCTAAGTATGGCTATCAGGTCTGGAAGCAGTTTGCCAAAGAGGGACATTGAATGAACTTGATGGGGCTATCACAAGCTGGAGGAAACACAGAAGAAGCATCAATTTTTGAGGATACACGAAGTCAAAGCTAAGCTCAGGCAGTGGCTGCTTGGTGCAAGGAAGGCCTTGCAGCACTAGAACAGGATACAGATGCTGTAAGTACAAAGGGGGATTGTGTGGGAGAAGGTACAATTAGCTTTAAAAGGAGGGAGGACTGAATATCTCTTTGTCTAGTTTAGGACAGAAGCATGGCTAGATTAGAAATGGGTCAAGACATAAAACTTGCAGAAAAACCTGTGATGAGCTGGAAAACGGAGCCCCTTCACAGTCCCTCTCAGTATGGAGGACAAAGCCAGAAGCAGAATTTCATACTAAATAATTTAAGTATCATTGGGATCTATTTGGTGAAGACTGAAGTGCTCTAAGAGTCCCAGAGGATCTGCACTTACACACACATACAGAGCTCAGTTTGCTGGCGATGCTGGGGAAACAGGACTGGTTATTCCTTGAATGTCCCAGGCTACCCTCATACTTAATCCCTATACTAAAAGTATATGAGAATAAAGCATTTCCTTTCCCAAGGAAGAATTCAGGATATTAGTAGGGACTGTGCACGTGTGTGCACATATAATTTGTGCTCTGGTTTGCATATACCCCTGCCATTTGCTTTCCGCCTGTGGTCCCCCTTTTGCAGCAACCACTTTTACAGTGTGATCCCACAAGTACACCAAGAAAGCATTGCTCCTGAAGCACTGGCTCCCAAACACAGCAGATGCCCCAGCTGCAGCGAAAGGGCTTGCCACCAATTCCTGGGAAGGGCTGGCCTAGCCTTTTGCTAGACCCTCAGGAATGAGTACTGGAGGCAGGATGAGGGTCTCATAGCCCTGCTTGAGACATGTCTCCATCTCATAAAACTTGCTCCTCTCCTTCAAGTGGAAGCCATTCTCTGACTAGACTAAGCACAAACTTTGGATGTACAAAACTGTAGGTTATGGGGAGAAAAAAGCAGTGCAAATGGGACTGATGCCAAGTCTGTAAGCAGTGTGTCTAGTGTGGTTTCACACTAAGCCCAGGCCAAGCTTCCTCCATGCAGCTGGATCTTACAATGGGTAGCTCTTTACATGGGAGCTTGGGGCTCTACTTTTTCATGGTGGCTTCAAGGTGCTTCTCTATGAGCACATGGAGATTTGCATGTGTGCTCTCCCACAAAGAAAAAGAGAGATGGGGAACCTAGCTAGCAGTTCTACCCAGACAAGCTGGAGAGGGAGAGAATGGGAGAAAAGTAATACAGAATCCTGCCTTTGAATCCCTCACAATCTGGCTGGGCTTGCTCTGCAGGCCTGTGTTTACAGTGCACATTCCTGGGGGCCCTGAAACATGGGATGACCATGCCAGGGAGGGAGGAGGACAGCACTTACACCTCACTTGGCAGGCTATCAGCCATGGGAGAGGATGGAGAGAAAACCTCTGGGAATGCCTTGAGTTAATGAGCAAAGGGGTGACTGAGCCAGAAGAGGTTCTGCACCTGGTTATATGACATAGGAGAAGCCAACCTCAATAGATGATTGTGGTCCTGGAAAGCCCCAGAGGTCTTAGGACAAGTCATCACCACAGAGTTAATTCAGATCACCAGAATCCACTGAGCTCTAGTGAAGGGGAGCAGCCATGCTACACAACCTAACTTGGAAGATTGCTTTCTCACTCATCCTGTGCTGCACTGCATAGCCAGCATTTCTGGAAAAAAAAACAGTGTGCTGTAGCAAGCTGAATCTCTGTGATTATTCTCCATGTGGAAGGAGTCATCTTCTATTTTTCTAGGAAAGTTGTGAGAAGGAACTAAGGGACTAGCAGTGCTGCAAAAGCTTCATGTCTAGTCTTCTTGTGAAGTGCTGGCTGTCACTGGCTGGTGGTTTTAGCCACTAGCCTTAGACAGAGAAGCTAGCTCAGGTTGAAAGCATCACTGAACTCAGGTGTAGAGAGAGGTTGTGTGGACCAGAGAAAGGGTGCTCAAGATCATTCTGCAGTGAAGAAATAACCTCAGAAATTCAGAATCTTACTCAGTGTCCCTTTCTCTCAGGCCCCTAAAGGTAAGTGCTCTGAGAGCCTGGGTTTCTCAGGAAATTCATTTTGCCACTGGAAAAAAAAGAGAGGTCTGGCCTTAGCACGTAAAGGAGATTGCATGTGGTTAGTATTTCAGTGGTCCCACTCCAGATTGCCACGAGACATTAATGCAAGCCAAGGAGTGATGGCCAAACACTGTTGAATGCTAGATATCAAGACACAAGTGGAATAACTGCATTTGGCCCATCATTTCTGATAAAGTAGTGGGCAGGAGATGAAAAAAAGTTAGGTCCAATTGGAGAATGAATATTGAACAACAGAGCAAGGAAGAGATCAGGAGCTTGGGGGTCCTGCATTTCACTTCTAACATCCTTGGTTCAAAGCTATGTTTAGAAGAAGAGCCAAAGTGGTTTGGTGGATATCAGCCGTTCTCTATCTTTTCTGGATCCTATGCTGACACAGGACTTGATCTGCAGAAGCAGAAGGTGTTGCAGATGAGGCCTACAGTGCTTGTGGAGTATCCCAAATAAGGCCTGTGGCTGCAAGTAGCATGAGATGAGAAATAATACTGAGATGCATCTGCTAAGCTATAAGGAAGAAACATGCACTACTGCTGGCTTCAAGCAGCTCTGCTAGTGTCTGCTCATGAAAATATTGTGGCTGGCCTGTTAGAAAGGTCACAGGTAAGATTTTGAGGAATACTTTTGACCCATATAAGCTTGTCTTGAGCCTTTCTAAATTTCTAATTCCTCAGCTGTTGAACAAGCACTGACATAGACATTCATAGACAAGTTTTAGCTCCCACCTGCTAAGTCATAAGCTGCAGTGGTAGGCCAAACCCCACTGTCCCCTTGTTAAGCATTTGAAGATGTCTGCATGGGCTCTGATTTAAAACTGCCTATCATCCCTCCTCACTAGCATGCTGCAGGTTACACATTGCATCCATGGCAATACTGGGGATTTATATTTGCTTCAGAAGTATTACTCCTCTCCCCGTGAATATATGGGAACACTTGCCAGAGATAACCTCAAGATCCTGCAGCAGCTGAGAGGAAGAATCTTGAAAGAGACTGGAGTGATGAGGAGTCACTGATCGCCGGACATGAGCACAGAGCAAGCCAGGATTGTTGCTTGGAAAGAATATGCTCCCTTTTGGCTATAATATCCAATATCCTCTAGAAGACCTTATTCCTAGAAGAGACTCATCAGTGCTCTGAAAATGGAAGCACAGCAGCAGTGCTCTGTCTGGTGGAAGATGTGACCTCAAAAGGAGAACAGAGTTGGCATCTTTGTTTATGGAAATAATTTTTTCCTTTTCTGTTTTGTCTTTTTTTTTTCCAATTTACAGTCACTTTCTATTTGTTTGTGCAGAAGAATAAACTTGTGATATGCACTTTACATGTGACGTTATGTCACCTTCTTTGCTTGGCACCCAGAAGGAGCTGCTACGTGCACAGCACGTGCAGTTAGCAACACCAACAAACTACTAAGGCCAAGAGAATATAAGGAATCCAAAAAAGGATGGGATGTCTCAGCAATAAAAAAAACTCTAAGTTGGACTTAAACCCGCTATGCATTAAAAAAACCCTGTGCAAGCAAAAACTTAAATAAGATCCAAAACTTTGGTACTACAGGTTATAAAACACTCACTCACTGACAGGGTAAAGGAATTTCTATATGGGCAAGCCCCAGCTGGCCTGCTTCAGCCCTGCCCCTCAAGCCTGCACTAACTTAAATCCTACCCTCTGCTTGTAAATCTGGTATCAATGGAAGTTTATCAGTTCTTATAAATCCAAATATAAACTCACATTGAACAATTCAACTTAATATTAACCAAGAAATCAGAAAACCAAATCAGTCAGAAAATCGAGCATATCCCATTGTATCCTCAGGCTCCAAGCCTAATCCTACTCTAACCCTAACCCAACTCATGTTAAAGTCTACTCAGTTTCTGGGTCCTGGAAGGCTCATTGTGCTCGGTTTAGGACAAGTGTTAGCAGGTTGCCTCTCCCAGATGTATGTCACTCACAGACAGCAATTCCTGAGCACTGCAGAAGATGCTGGAGTCAGCTGTAGGATTAGACCACAAACTCTGGACACTTGTCCAGGTATCATCTTGTGGATGTTTTTCAGATTAATTACAAGGAGGGGTCCCTTATGCAGTGGTCTGGAAGTGGGTCTTGGGACTATTTAGCACATTTCTGATTGATTTGCGGACAGAAAATGCACAAAGGGGCAGTGATGTTTGTTGGTGCCAAACTCCAGCTTCTGTCCAACCAGAAGCATGGCTCCCAAAGAAATAAATCTACAGATGCACAGGCTGCAGATTAGGACTGCATCTTGTTTTGCTTAATAAAGCTGACATAGTAGGATTATGAGCTGCCCCAGATGGTTTGACACGCTGTAGGACAGTTGCTGTGTCCAGGGCTCTGATTAAATTCCCCGTTAACCTCTACAACCTTCTCAAGTGAGAGTCATTTCTTCTGACAGCAGATCATGTCAGAAGGAGACAGACAAACAGACTTTCAAAGGTGGAACAGGAGCCAGCCTTGAGCTTACTGGCTCAAAGCAAAGCCGAAGTATTACTGAACAGCTATGCAGCAGGTTAGGGATGAACTTGGACTGCAGTGCACTACTCAGAGAGTAGTTTAAAAGCAGAAAATAGTAAGCTGCCTGGTGGGAATATCTACCCCCAAACAATCATTTCCAACAGAAGGAGAATTGGCCGGCAACGAGCAAGGCAGGACAAATATGTGCCATGGAAGCAGAACAAGGATATTCACAGGCAGCACAGGACTATAGCTTCAACGGCCACTAGATGTTGCCACTGTTCTTCTTGGAGTTACCTGGAGCTTTGGGAATCGCCTAATGCGGTGTTAAGTCTGGAGGGTTTAAAATCTTAGGAAATCCTTTCTTCCTAATCTGGCCTCTTCTGGCGTTCACATACGGTGCTCCCCAGTCCCGCATACCAGAGGAGAAGGCCAGCCTCATACCAGGGAGGTCTGGCAGCGAGAAGCTTGATGCAGCTTGGGAGGGGGTGCCTGGGTGGTAGCATGTGGGGCACGCAGGCAAACAGGCTGCTCAGCAAGTAACACACCACGGGCATGCCAGCTATTTCAACACACACTCCAGTTCTGTGAGCAAATCCTACATATTTCTGTCCCAGTCCTACATTTCATTGTGCATTAAGCCCACTTAGTGGCAGGAAGGAGCCTGACATTAACTGTTTTTCCTATTGTGGTGCTACAAACTACTGACAAGTCTTCCTGATGTCTGTGTAAAAGTGGAAGAGGTTAAGTGTATATGAAATATTTTAAAACAACAAACATCATATATGATGTATTTTAAAATATAAACAACAACAAAAAAAGCCAAATCAAGAGTTTTGCAACTGTTTTTCAGAACAGATTGAATCATGCTGAAATCCACCGCTTATGAATACTTTCAGATCCGTCCTGGGCTCCAGGGAAAAAGGGGGGCAGGGTCAAGGTTTAATTCTCTATCTTTGGAAAATTAAAATGGTGAAGGCTATTTGCCAGACCGATGCTGTCTGCCAGACTTCCACATAATCAGAATGAGCTCAGGAGACAGCCCTGCTGATGACACCTGTCTTAGCTACTGCTGATGTCCATCTAGCACTGTGTAACGAGGCAGATCGCATCTGCTGTTCTCAAAGTGATTTTGCAGACATCAGCAATTTGAAGTTGGACCATTTAAAATTAGGTGCACGAGAATTCAGTGAAAAAAATAAATTAATTTTGAAGATACAAGTCAGAGAAAGCAAAGCTTTATGCAGGCTGTTCCTAAGTCAAGAGCATATTTGGAAATAGGGAGTGGTCACAGTGAGATAGATAGACAGTTCCTTGTATGATTAAGAACTCCTCCCTGAAGTACTGAAATGTCCTACAGACAGCACATGTACTACCCTGCTGACCAAAGTGGAAACTCCATGAACTCAAGCAAAGCCTGAATTTAGCCACCAAACCTCACCACACTCCAGGTAAATCCCCACCCCACCCTTCAACCCAAAACTAAACCAGCTCATCAAGCAGGGCTTGTAATGATTTAAAACCTTAAGCATTGAGTAGCATGAGTGAGTAAGATAATAGTAAGAGCCCTACACCTTATCTATGCTGATTTCATCATATTACTTACAGCAGAGATATCAGACTGGGACAATATTCCCAGTGGAAACAGCCACTGAGCTGCTGAACCTGCCACCATGGCAGGGCGCAAGTGAAGTCTCTGCTAGACCCACGATTGACATTTCTAGACTAATGAACTAGACATTTCTGCCTCTCAGGAGCAACCATGCCTAGAGAGGAGAAAGGAGCAGGATTTGTGGGCACACTTGCCCATATCCTGATTGAGATCCTCCCACACCATGCTAGACATTCCTTCTCTTCATCTCCTCGCTATTGCTTTCCCTGTGTCTCTCTCGAGTTTCGTAAGAGGGCTCACATCTGTTTCCTGCTCACCTTCAATTCCCATGTGCCATGGGGCACTCTCCTCCCTTCCAGCCCGCTCAGTTCCTCTCTCCCTGCAGCTGCCCGCAGGAGCAGCTGTGGATCCCTGGGGTGGGAGGAAGCAGAGGAGCAGTGGGTCATGCTCATGGCAGGGAACAGCCACCACATACTTCCCTGCTACATAATCTTTTGGAGCTACACCATGCCTTAAAATCCAGCAGGTTTCCATACGATGTCCATCTGGCACATACTGTTCCCCTAAGGTGTAATTTATGCTCAGGAAGGTGCAGATGACTGGAGAAATAATTCAGCAGCTATAAATTGGTCTGAAAACAGCTGCTGGAAGCAAGTAGAGAGTAGGCAGAGTTTAGCAGCACTCCAGTGACTGCAAGGAGATGCCATATAGTGGCAGCTGCATTTCTCAACGTCTCACTCCATAATATAAATCACATTAATTTCTGAGATGATTATGTAATTTGGGAAAGGAGAGGCAAAGGGTTGCTGAATGTAAGCAATACAGCAGCATATTATGTCTGTTCTCACAATGCCCCTCCTCCCCCAATGGCATAAGCTTGTGACAGGCAACAGTTTCCTTGATACATAGGGTTTATAATGCAAGGAACTTGAATAGCAGAGCAGCATCTCAAAGACCACAACTGGACTTCACATCAGGCACTGGGAACTGTGGGTAAATGCCCAGCATCATGCTAAACCAATCCAAGAGAAACAAATATGGAGAAAAAATACTCCTCTTTGTACAGCCTGCAGTGAACCGGGCTTGACCAACACAAGAGACTTGCTCCTCTGTAGCCACCTGCACTTGTGCAGAGCCTGGACAGATTGTCAGTTATGACAGTAGTATTTGACATCCTCCAGCTTTGTGCAGATGCAAATGCCTCCACCTCTGTGATGGTGGCCAGAGCAGGCAGGGTGTGTTTACAGTTCAGTTGTGGTACCCCCTACACCTGTTTTACACTGGCACACTCCAGGGAGTTACTCCCAGATCACCAGCATGGGACTGTGGGGGCAGGATCTGCACTGTCTGGCCCCCATCAATCATACTGGTGTATCTATTGGACTCAGTGAAGGACATAGTACCCACCTGGATAGTGGAAAGTTTACAGCATGGTGTTACAGTAGATATGAATGAGGGAGAATAAGAGCTGTGCCATAGGCACAATGTAAGGTATACACAGTGGTTATATGGATGTAACTGACAGGAAAATGGGAAACTTTAGACCAGGAGATTGCCATACTTGCCCTGATTCCAAGCAAGGTATAAGGGCTGATTATTGCTCATAGTTATGTTACAGCACTCTTATATAGGATCTTCCAAACAGCACTGGAGGCTCAAGATTTGTACTTTCTACCCACTTATCACAATGGTAAGCTTTATATGTATTTGGCACAGGTAAAACCAACTGCAAAATCTAGGAAAATGGGGAAGTGACTTATCTCCTGATGTTCCTTCACATTGACTTTGCCTGCAATTTTCTGTGCAGATTATTTTCTACTACAATCACAGCTGGGTTTTGGTTTTCCCCCCACCACCACTAGGTTTATTCAGTGGGCAACTTGATTTTGATCCAATGTGAAAGGGGAAGACAATGTTTTCTGCTTTAGATAGAAGCTCAAAGATATGTGCATCTTTGAGTAATTCAGTAAGATAAGATATGTTCCCTTCATCCTAGAATCAGAACCTAACTGGGTATGGAGAAAAAAACAGGGAGAGTTGCCTCATAATGAATGGGAGCTAAAGAAGGGGAGTCATTTGCATGTACAAAGCTGCATGAAATGCAGGCAATCAACCCTACTTCTGTCATGAATCAGGAAATTAGTTTCCTTGCTATTTGATTCTGCTGGGTTTCCCATACACATTACACAGCTACTTCCTAGAACTCTGTAAATAGTTTTCTAGACTCTCTGGTTTTCCTACTACTTCTTGCTCCATGCATACAATTATTTTTCTCCTGTGCTTTCTGATGTATTGTTTGAATGCCTTGCATTTCAGGAGTTATGTATGAGGGCCTAGAGGACACTGGATTGAATGATGGAGTGAGGAGGGGGCAGAAGGAGAGTGTAAAACAGAGCAAAACCCAAGAAAGCTTTTGAGGCATTACTGGCAAATGGGATATTGAGAAGGTTTTATGAATTGCATTAAAATGCAGTAAGAGGAGGAAAGGAAACGGCACGTTGATTTGAACAGAGAGGAGGAAGTAGTGAGGCACCTGTGGAGTGCTCGATCTTCCTGGGAACTGAGGCAGTGACTGCAGGAGGCCTGAGGAGCAACCTTTTCCTTTCCCCTCTCCTTGGGGCTGGCAGTGGTGCTATCTGAGACTCTGCCCTCTAGGCCATTGGCTATTAATAACTGCAGGATGCCTGTGTGAGCAGCCTTCAGGAGTCAAATTCACAGCACTTCGCATCAGCACTTTGTGCTGGGCAGAGCTTGCCTGCGCCCAGGCACCCTGGGTGAGAGGGGCTGCTGGACAAGCCTCCCCAGCAGCACCCAGAGACAGGCTGGGAGGAAGCAGCCCACTGCTGAGCTCTGGGGCAGGTGCGTGAGCTGGTCTGAGCCTGGCACTGCGAGCCTGAGGTGAGTTGACTGCACAGCAAAGTAGTTTAGAGCAGGTGCTGGAGAGGGTAAAGACTGGTTTCGTTTGCAGCAAAAACAAGGAAATGATTGCTGCAAAGACCAGCGCAGAAAAAGCCAGAAGAATTGAACCAAGGGATAGAGCTCAGAGAGAAAAGGATAACTCTGGCCCTGGCATTATGTACAGGATGGTGGGAAGGATGGGACTGAGGCTCCAGCAGCCTCCCCATGGTGGGGTGGCTGAAAGAGCAGAAGCCCAGTGTAGCTCTGCCACAGTGAAATACTGCTGCCCCTTTTCCTACACCAGACCTACTGCATGCAGCAGGTTTTCCACTCCCCAGTCATGCTGGATTAGTAAAGGAGGACAGCAGAATGGGATGGACTTGCCCTTGCTGCTTCTTGGGAATGGGTGTGCTAGAGGAGCACAGTTCTCCACCAGGGCCAACCCTGCCCTAAGGAGTCCATGTTTGGGGCATAGAGATGATTTCCCCCTGTTTTGCCAGTCTTAACGAGCCATCAGATGGGCCATAACCTCCCACTCCCCCCTGCCTCCTGGCAGCATTGCCCCTTTCCTGTCAAGCAGGGCCTGCTTCTTTTACACAGCCAAGCAGATGTCTGGCTGCTCGAAGAGAATGTGCGGCACGTGCTTTATGGCTGCACCTGCTCATGCTTGCTTTGGGAATACACCAGGATGGGCTTTTATGAACTACATAGGCAGCATCTCAGTAGAAATAAAAGCTTGGAAATCTGAAAGAAAACTAATCCAAGAGTATCTGCCAAAGTGATTAGAGCTGGTTTGCTGTGGCTGGGCTTCTTTTAGCAGTTATCATCACTGCATCACACGAAAATCCTGTTGCAAAAGGAGCAATGGTGTAATGAAACTGCAAAATACACAGGAGATAAAAATGTCTTGATCACAACAAGGGCAATGTACAAACTCCTAGAAGCAACTGTTTGCTTGCTAGTTTTGAAATATAATTCATAGTTCTATGTCTTCATTTCTGAAATTTTAAACAACTAAAGTGCAAAGAAGCACAAGGATGAAGACAGTTACTTCTTGCTATTGCTGAAGCCAACAGGTCTTTGCTCATTTTTCTTTGTATTATATTGTATTAAGTGAGGATCTGTCCCCCTATATGCTGTCCTTTGGGCATGGATAGTGTTGAAGGCAAGACATTTTTCCATTTTACATTATTCATGATAACCCCCAAGAAGGACTCTGAGAAGCTGCCTGAAGTGGAATTGCTGAGATTTGTCCTAATTTTCCCTGACTTTGCAGTACAGATTTCTCATCTTGTCTGGGGACAGAGATGTGGAACACTGTACCAGAAGAAATCTCCCTGTTCTTCCTCTTCCCCTCGTCCCTCCTCCAAAATTATATGCAATAAGATCAATGCATAAGATACAGGTGCAAGTGACTTCAAACAAATTGGGTGAACAACTTTTCCTTTAACAAGTTTGTCTGTGCCTTCTTCCTTCTGTAACAAAACAATAGCAGTCACCAAACACAGAATTACTTAGGGGGTTGGTTTGTTTCATTATTTTTTTCAGAACTTGCAGTCTAGTGGTTTTCTGAAAACCTATTCTAATTCTAATAGGACTATTCTAAATATCCAAACCAAACTTGCACATTATTCAAAATGCTCCGAATGACTCATGGACAGATCCGAAATATTTATACAAAAATATACATTACCATCTAATGATAACTGAAGGCTGTTATAATGGCATGATAGAGCAAATTTTGAAACTGGCATTCTGTTACTGCAGCACAAGATGGTAACAGAGTACCACTGTGGCACACACGGGTGCCAGGAGACTGCCATGTTGCAATTAAAATGCCTGTTTTGGATGACAATGCTATATGGCACCTTGGAAATGCTTCTGCTGTGATCCGCTGCCATATTTTCTGTCATAATGCTCAGCCTCCAGAGAACACCTCGATGGCTTGCTGATGATACCATTCACTAGCTCCTTCATGTGGAAGGGATAGAAAAGAACCTGTGTGTGAAATGAAGGCTGTGTACCTCCCAACTGTAGATAGCAGCTGAAAGAGAGGCAAGAAGTACCTTTCCAGCATTTCATTCTCCATTTCCTTGTGTGTTTAGAGCAAAGCAGAGAACCCTTTGTGGGAATGCCCCTTGCAGGGACTCCTGCTCCTGTTAAAAGGAAAAAGTCCACTAAACTCATTGGGAAGCTGACACACGAAGGTAAGATATGCAAAACTGCACACGTGAGAATTGTTTGAATTTCAGCCTGAATTTCAGCCTTTAAAATTTCACACCCTGTCTGACTGAACTCCCAGAGCAAGACATGCAGTGAACATAGCAGGAGGCAGAGTCACAAATATTACTAAAGCTCAGCCTTCAACCACATGACATTTTCTAATTTACTGTTCAAAAGCATCATACACACACACTCAGGTCAAATAAATGACCTAGATTACACTTTGTAAACCCATATGCTCCTGCAGCATTAATTTGGATGCACACCAATGTGAATGGAAAGAGAACATGATCTTTTAAGGGTATTGATATTGCACTGCCTAGTTTTATTCTATGTTATTCTCTCTCTTACAACCTTTGTCTCCAATCTTTGTCTATAATTTAAGAATTATAATTTTTCCTTTATGTGAGAGAACTCCTTTGATTCCAGTACTCATTAGCTGAAAAAGTCAAAGTCTCTTAGATGGGCTAATACAGTAGGAAGACTATAACTTGGGACACTTTTCTTTCTACAGAATACTTGCTTATTGGGTAGGGTGACTTTTAATTAACTGTGATATCCTTATTTTCTCTTTACTTTTGACAGCGTGGGGAAGGTTTCTAGCAGTTTTGAAAAGTAACAATTCAATGCTGTCCCTTTCTTGAGCCCCTCAAAAGGGCTGTAAAAACTTCTTTGCTAGGGTACAGGTATATATTTTTCTGTTTGTCCCCAATCCTTTATTCAGGTAAACAAGTAAGTAAAAATCCAATTTTCAGTTAAAGGGCATTTTCTCCTGTATTATGAAAGTGCTATATAAAACTGGCTTGCTAAAACAATAATTTATTCAGAGACTGTCTAATAAAATGAATGAGCTTCTACCAATTTTATACCAGTTTAAGGATGGATATGCATACTCTGTTGTAAATGAGATGTAGAGGTGGATAAGTTGTTTTAACCTTGTTTAATACAGAAAAAAGAAAGCCTTGGAAAAGTTGCTTGTTTCTGAGTGAAAAGCTTTAACTGCATTTCTGCAATATTTTTACACTGAAAATGTCTGAATCCATTGCTTTGATGGAGAATTGGTGACATTAAATTAAATTGAAAAGGATTTACTGAGTAACAAGTGTATTAAGACTTGAAGAAAACTTGAACTACTCTTCCCTTTAAAAATTCTCCTTAAAACAAACAAACAGATATAATAACATTGAATCTTGCCATGGTTTCAGGATAATTTTTAAACGGAAGTACACCAAAGTGGTCTTTATTTATTATGTGAGGTCAATCCGAAGAGCTGACTGCCACTCATCTAATTGCAGAGGATAGGTGAAGATAGGGCAGTAACCAGACAAGGCAGTGGTGCATTTTGAGGCAGTACTAAAGAATCCTGCTGCTCTGACTGAGGTGCTTTTCAGATGCAGGACACATGGATCTAGCTCCACCCTTATACAACTCTTTTTTGTGCAGATTTGCCTTGATTGCAATCCACAGTAAATTGCACCCATCTATATCCAAAGTGTCATCAATGTAAAACTTTGGTGCATAAGTTATTTCCTAAAAACTTAATTTAGAAGATAATTTGGCTGCTTTGAAGTCACTACTGATGCTGGGGAGCAATGGACAAGAGACTTGAACTAGAGCACTTCCTAAAACATCCCATTTCATATGTTTTGTAGCCATGCCACAAGAGGTGTCCAAGCTGAACCTGGGGAAGAAGATCAGCATCCCCAGAGATGTGATGCTCGAAGAGCTTTCTCTCCTCACTAACAAAGGATCCAAGATGTTCAAATTACGTCAGCTGAGGGTGGAGAAGTTCATTTATGAGAATAACCCTGATGCTTTCACCGACAACTCTGTGGTAGGTCAGAGGTTACAACTAAAAGCTGCTTCATACACTCAGGGGAAACAGGAATGGAATGTGCTCAAGCTCTCCTCTATCTGTATGTGCATGGGCCAGGGGCAGGGGAGAAACTGATCACAAAGAAGTGCATGAAAAAGCCCAAATTATATAAACACGTAAGTTTTATTTCCTTTTGGCAGTAGCATTAGCTGTCCATTGGCAAATACTTGGTATCACACATGCAGAAGAAGCATGAGAAAATTGAGTAATGAGTGACAAGGGAAAACTGCATCTTTGGAAGGTGTTCACAGCTGCACAGGGCAGGACTAATTGTTTTTCTACCCATCCCATTTCTTCTTTGCAAGACAGAAATGATCCATCAAGGTCCAACTTCAACTCCAGTACATGCAGTTCTATTTTTAGCCTAGGATACACTTCTATGCTTCCTGCTGGGCAGAGTCCTCTGCTCATTTCTGCAAGAAGTTCTGTAAATGAAAATTCAGACAGAAACTTCTAACCTGACACTGCAATATCTTCAGTTTATTTGCTGGAAGTTATGTTTGTTTTCTTCTAAAGTATTTTCCTATCAGATATGGTGTATAAATTCAAACATTCTTTTTTTTCCCTTTTCCCATAAGTTAGTACTGTTATTTAATCTTTAAACTTTTACAAATTAAACTCTCCTTTCACATGACTGTCAGCTGTTCAATAAAACAAACACAAGATGTTTCAGGTTCATATGCATTTTGGCATAGCACCTTATCTTCTCATGTTCATCTTATCCCTTTATGGCATCTACTTTTCCAGTCCAAGGAAACTCAAGCAAAATAATGAAAATCAAGCTGAAGAAAATATTCTGCCAAACAAAAACACACTATTTTTTAGCCCTGTGAGGTGAATAGGTAAATCTTTGTAGTTCACTTCTAAAAATGACAATTCGGGAAGAAGGATGTGGAAAGATGCCTGAAAAAAAAAAAGTCATTAAATTACAACAGTAAATCAGATTACAGATCAGAGATAACAGACCAGAGATATAGCAAGTATATCCGGTGTTGTTAAACTTCGGGCAGTTTCTTCATCTCTTTGTGCTTTAGGTAGCTCATCTCTTCAGTGAGCTATCTCCTAGAAAGGATGTGAGAATGAATGGTGAGTTGAACTTTGGACTCTTCAGATGAAAATCCTGGAGAAATGCAAGCTGTTTTTATAAATACTCAGAGCTCATCAGCCATATGAGGGCCAAGTTCATATGTCAGAATCTGTTGCAGTGAGGAGAAGTGGAAAATAATAAGGTGAGGGAATAAAAGTGCCAAAGTCCAAACTTTCAAAAGTGTGAGGGTGTCACTTAAGGGTGTCCAATTAGAGAAACACGGTGCAAATGAGTTGTGACAAAGTGACTCCAAACTGGGCATGCACAGACTCCCTCCAAGACTGACATTACAAAAATTGATGACAATCGCTTCTTTTTTGTTATCTGTTTTTCCGACTCTGTTTATTCATCCGTGCCTGGCTTTCAGTCCATACCCTTTCTGTAGTGAATCTCGCCCTCTATTTTGTAAGAACACCACTGCTCCCAAGCTTTTTGAGCAAAACTGTAAGATACTGTGCTATGGAGAAATGTATTTGGGCATTAGACAAGACCCTAACAAGCCTAAGGTTTTATTTATGGCTTTGCTATGTGAGAACAATGGCATGGTCTCTGAACAGTAGCCGGTACTCTGCTTTAAAATCCTCCATGATTCACTTCCAGGGCTATCTTTTCTCCACATTCATGGTACAGATAACAAATCTTCATTGGTCAGTGCAGGAAGACCTGTCTGCCCTAGAGCCCTCACTCAGAGCCAGCTTAGCAGGATCACAAACATAATTGTTACCATCTGCTGGCTGCCCTATGTGCACTGTGCTAGGACTCTGCCAGGCTGCATCCACTGCCTCCATAGATAACTATTCTCATCACCACAGCCAGCGTGAGTTAGCACCTTCGCTGGCAGTCAGAGCAGTGAGAAGAAAAGTTGAGCAATCACAGCAACTGAGCCATCCTCTCGGAGAGCTGGTTGCTCTTGGGCAGGTAAAGGTAACACATCTGTGGCCTCACTGTTACCTTCCAAACCATCAGGACAGTGCCTGACCTTAGCACCACATAACTTTCATCAAAAAGCCCTTTCCACTGCAATATTTGATTAGCTTTCTGTTCCTTTCCTTTCTCACTCCTGGCTCTGCTCAAAGACAGATGCAGAAAAGAAGGCTTAAACAAAAGGGAACTGTGGGAGAAAGGTAATGGTAGAGTGAAGGATTCCTACTGCTACTTCCACTTACCTCCCTCTCCCAGTTAGTTTTCATATCCTTTGCTTCCCATCCCAAAGAAGTCCTTGTGCCTTTAAGGCTGTGAAACAATGAAGAGGTTTAAAGCTGGTAGTGTGTTTTCTGGTTTTATGTCGTAGATTTCTTAACTGTCCTAGAATATTGTCAGGACACACTTAGCACAGCAGGGCAAGAAAGCTCTGGGATGGAGTACAGATTGTTTCTTTCCCCCATAAAAAGTCTAACAGCAAGGTAATATAATATAAAAACACACAAAGAGAAAGGTTATTAAAAATAAATCCAAACCACATAAGGGGTCCCAGAATAGCCTGTGCTGTAGCCATAAACCTTCCACACAAGGGAGAAGATCTCAGCAGTCATGTGTCACCAATCCACCCTCCTGTTTCTCTCCTCCTCTTTCTCCTCCAGCCAAAGAATGACACTGGGCAACCAGATCACTCTCCTTACTTTCAGCAGAGAAAACATATATATTGTCTGTGCCTGAACACCAGACAGCTCCATGCAAAAGTAAGAACCTGCCACCCTCTCTGTCACTGCTGCAGCTCCACCCATCCAGTTAAAGGCAAATGGTAGCTAAAATCTCAGTCAAAAGGACTGACCATTCCCAACATGAGCGAAATGAAATGCACTACCTACTGTATAGCTGTTCTCAAAGCTGTGTAAGAGCAAACATGAGGTCTGATGCCTTCTTACTCAAGAAGTGACTGGTGTGGAAACAGCAGAATGATAGAGAGGAAGAGCCTTTTATTTTCCACAGCAGTTTGCTGGAGCTCTGTGAGAAAACTTTGGACTGAAATTCTGAAACTCAGTGTTTTTCATCCTCAAAAAAATGTGTCAAGGATGATATAAAATATACAAATAAGATATAATAATTTTGGGTAGTATTACATAAAAATTCACATTATTTATGGGGGTAAATTCAGGCATAGAGGCAAAAAATAATTTGCCCAAGATTAAATAGCAAGTCAGAAGTAGACCTGGAAATAGAAAGCAGGAGCTCAACCCACTGAACTGTGCTTCTTGGGGAAACATGTTTAAAAAAAACAACAGCTTAAGATACTTTAACAACTGAGGTTACTTTCTATTTTATTTCTTTTCTGTTTTTTTTAAATGAATCATAGGTTTAAGGCTATGCAACTGCAAATTGAGAACCGAGGCACACACTTTGATAAAAACAGCAGGCAGCCTATGAAACTCTCCCAAGTGTCTGAATTTTAAATCTTCCATCCCACCATTAAGGAGCATTTGAGTGGCTGCCACTGAGAGGATGCAGTCACAGTAACTTCAGAAGTGTTGGTAACCACATAGGCATCAAACCTTTGGGAAGCTCTTTATAAGTGAGGTGGAAATAGAAACACATTTGGTGGCCTCAATCATTCTCTTCAGGGCACAGCAAGGAGCTGATGGGGAGCACACAGTGTCTCCTCCTGGGGACTGCCTGCAGTGACGTCAGAGCCTTGAGATACTTCAAGATCTCAGCTCCATTAGTTGGATCATCTTTCATTATCTATTTTTCACAAGACACATGCAGCAGCCCTAGAGAATTCAGAATTCATCCATCTAGGCACTCAGCCTGCAGGATCAGGTTCTTGCTAGCACTAAGGACTTTGAAGACATGACTCCAATTTGTTTAGCCAACCCAGGGGACTACACATCACATGAACTTGCCACAACTGTTCTCTTGTTAGAATGGATTTAGGGATGCCCAGGGACTGATAACATCCACTACCTCCAGCAATGCACAGACGGGGCAGACCCTGCCGGGGAGGGAATGTGTGATTGCCCCCAGAGCCAACAGAAGAAGGTTATCAGCCTTCTCAATAGACACTCCTTCCTAGGACTTCCACCAGCAGGGTCAACCAACCTAACTGAGAGGTCAGTTTTGTGATGTGAATATGCATATACGTAAAAGCTCCACATCCTGTTAGCAATGGTCCAAGACATGCATTCCCCTTAAGGGTAAGCTGTATTTAACTCTGAACACCCCAACCAGAGGCATGCTGTAGCTACCAGGACAAAGCTGCACCCACCCAGCTTTGACTACATTGAGACTCCTGCTTGAGGCTGCTGTTCCTGAGCTCTCTCTTGGACTGAGCTTGTTTGAGTCCACTGAGGTTCAAGATTTCAAAAGATGAATTTGCCTTTGCCTCCTGTTATAGAAAAAGAAAATTGTCCTAGTATTTTGAGCTGAGACAATCTATTGTGGTGGCCAAAACTAAAGAAAATCATGTTTTTATTCTAGCAGGTGAGTAGACTCAGGTAGTGCATGGAAAATGGATCTTTCCTGTCTGAATGGAGATGTCTGCTGAACTGTCTCAGTGGGTCCATGAAGAATCATGAACTAGCCTGAGACTAATCAAACTAATTTCATTTGAAGCTAAATGAGATTTAAGTGTGGCTTTCCTGAGGCAGACCTTGTGTTTCAGAGAAATTTCACTCCCGCTTAGTGATAATACTGCAATTTAAAATAACACCAGATGATGATGCTGTCCCTTCCTGGTCACATCAAATACTGATGTGCACAAAATCAAACCAGCCCTTTTTACTGTAGCTCATTTTATGCTGATATTTTGTGACCCTTTTTTTTTTTCTTTGCAGATGAAAAGAGGAATAAGCATTTAATTCTTAGGAAGAGCACACAACTCGGGTGAAACTTGAAGGAAAACAGATGCAAATCCTGTTTTGAAATTACTGAGCAAATCAGTAGAAGCATTAACCTTGCATGTACATTAAGGTTTTGAGAATAACCTCATTCTGACCCCTAGCCCTCAAAATAACTTTTTTTCAGTTTGCCTTTTTGCAGCTACACAGCTCCCACGCATAATTGAACAGATTGCCCCATTAGCTCCTGTGTACAGCTTAATGCTCACAATCCTCTCCCCTCTCACTGCTTCCTGACATTCAGGGGAACATTATATCCTCTGTTCCTAAAAAAGGGAATTCCCTACAGCCAGAAGGTCAGACAGTCCCTAAAGGCCCTGGGGGCACCAGCTCTGCCACTTCAGCCTGCAGCTGGCTGTCTGCCTGGGTTGCAGCCTGGTGATCTGCTGTGAAACCCTGGACACTGTTTGCTGGAGACACACGGAACGGAGGGTTAGATAATTCTGCCTTGAGCCTTGTGGGGTTTTCACTTCTCATCTATTTTTAGCTGACCGAACAGCTGGCCTTGGAAGCCTGTTTACAGCCTGGAAAGCTTCTTTTTGCTAAACTGCACTAGGTGTAAGAGCACTGAGAAAGTCTTAACTCTTTGAGAGCCAGACCTGAGGTTGGAACTCTTGTCTTCAATTGACTGCCTGAGATTAATTTATACAAGCAGGATTGCAACATGAGGAACCACAGATTCAACCATTCAGCTTCAGCTGTATTTGTTATATCTTTGCGCATCTATAGCCAATCCCCAGCCCAACAGGAGAGACCATATGTGATACATAACCCAGGTTACTTGTATTATACAGCTGTGTGGGCTGTAATACATGAGATCCTTTTGATATCTGATAGGAGCCAAGCTTTGATCCCACTTATGAACAATGAATACATAAAATATTTTTCCCAATGTATTATATCGGTTTCTGTTCCACACAAGTATTTATTAAAATTGTGGTGTGCCAAGACAGGACTTTATGCTGGTGTCACAGGGTCTGTAAATCCTGCACGGACTGTTTGCTCTTTCACTATGTGCTGCAGGGATTGTGCCTTCTAGCCTGGACTGGGAAGAATGGATTGCCTGGAAAATAAGACTGACTTGATTTTACTGATGGATATGGCTTTCTTTCTTGCGTTGTTGCTGGCTAGATTTGGTTCACTAATGCACATATTGCTACAAACAAAACTCATCCTTTCTGTCCTTTTCCTGTGTGGTCTCCAGGAAGTCTTTACTGTTTTCCCAGGCCACTATCTCTTTGGTCTTTCTCAGTGTGTAGATACTCCTCCCTGCACAGACCTTCATATATACGGAAAGCAGACATATGGGCAGTCACCTTCCAGGCTTTTATGTTGTCACAGGTACCCTGTTGTTCTGGTGCCCTGTAACACTTAGCTCCCACACTGTAATCGAACTCACTTTGCTGGGCTATCTTAACCCTCACATGAAAACACTTCCTATTTCTTGTCTGGCTTGCTTTCCCAGAGGTTAGCCAATGTATCTCCATCTGGACCTTTACCTGCTCTGGCAAAAGCTGTATTTCCTTTCCCTTCCTCTTGTATTTCATACTGATCACTGTTGGGGATAATACACAGATCCGTTTCTTCTCACCCTGATCATATAAAATGACTATGAGATGTCCATGAAAAGCTGTGCCTTCGTTGCCCTTGCTGCTGTTCTTCAACTGCTCCTATCCTGAATATAGACAATAACTCACACAAAGTTCTGCCGCTGGTTTTGTAACGGAGACACAAAACTTGTCAAATCACAAGCACTTCAGAGTTTGTGTTCTGGGACCCAAACCCACAAATGTGAACGGACCATGTCCTGTAACAGGGATTCCTACTCTCTTTTCTCCTGCCCTAGGATCACTTTCAGAAGTTCATCCCACCAGGAGGGCACTACGGGGAAGATGCTCATGGCTATGCCCACGGGCGGATGGTAGGAGGAGTGACAGCTGGGCAGCATGGTTCCAGCAAGCAGCATGCTGTTCCTCCTAGCCCTGGAAGCAAAGGAGGCCCTGGGTCCAGCGAAGGGGAGCATGCAGGGAAATCGGCTGGAAGTGGTGGAGAAGGAGGTGATGGTACTGAAAAAGGCAAGTGTATCTCTGCAAGGACAAGAAATAGCTAAAGCTATCAGAGCTTGTGCCAACCTGACTCTTAGGGGCAAGTAAATTAACTAAAACCTGAATTCTTCCAAACTAAGTTCCACTGCAAAGTCTAGAAAAGTTGAACTGCCTTTAGCTTGATACTTTTGTTTATATGCTTCTGTGTTGCTCAACCATAGGTGAGAAGCAGAAATACCTAACTTGGCTGGTCCAACTATGAGCTCCTAGGGTTGACACCGCAGTATGCCCTTACAGCATGACCTTTCCTTTCAAGGGTTTCACACCGACGACTACTGGAGGCAGTAGTGTTAGCTCTTTAGCTCAGTAGTCCGATCTGACACATCAGTCTCAAGTACATCAGTCCTGATTTCAAGTCAAAGTTTTCACCTAAACGAACAGCACTTTTTGGATAAACTCCAGAAAGGAACAGCAATATTTCTAAAAGTTATCTGGTCATCACCACCAGTTTACTGAAGCAATATCTTTATGAGTAAAAGCATTTTTCATTGAATTTAATCCTTGCTTAATTTTATCCTCTGTTTAGTTTGGCCAGAAACCTCTAGAACCAAATCCCTTGTATGAAAATCAGCAGGTGAAATTGTTATTTTAACAGTCTCTATGGGATTTTACAACAAAAAGCAAATTTGCTTGGAAACAAGTGACCAAAGTGACCAAATGAGTGACTTGTCAAATCCAAGTTTTTTTCTGGAAGAATGTGCATTTTATATCAAAATCAGCTTTTACATTTCCAGGCATCCCTGTGAAAAAGAAATCTGTGTAGACTGTCATCTTATAGGAGATTTTTCTCCATTGTTTTTCTATTTCTGCGTGCAAGAAGGAGGATTAACATCATCCCATAGCTTTTACTGCAGAGGTGGATCCTGACTGCTTTTCTTTTTCAATCTTAGCAATCACTTTACTTCTAAACTATTTAGTTTAAGTCCTTCATACAGAAAGAGGGTGGTAGTTGTTTTTATTTTTTTAATGAAAAAGAGTTGTCTGCAACTCTCTGAAACCAGGAAAGCCCAGGATTTGGCAAGGTTTGAAGAAAACAAGCAAGACAAAGATAGATAAAGAATAAAGTTTCAGATACAAGTGTTTATTCTTTGTCACTTACTTTATAAGGGTTTGCGTTTTCTATATAAACTATAGCACCATGAAAGCACCAGAATGTCTAACTCCATTAAACTATTATTCCCATCTGCCCTAATCAAGCTAAGCAAAAGTCATTGCTCAGGAATTTTAAGGTTTCTGAAGGTTGAGAATCTTAAAAGTGTGCTGCATATCAATACACAATCAATGCTCTTATTAGGAGGTTGGTATGATACACAACCAGAAGAAAAAAAAGGAAAAAAAAAAGAAAGAAAGAAAAAAAGAAGAAAAAAGAGGCACACAAAATAAAACCTCTGTCTAAGCTCATTTGCTTAGTGGAGCAGCTAGAAGCTAACCTAAAATTTCTGGCAATCAAATATCTGACTTAATAGCACAGTCCAGCTTTGTCATTGGTGGGTTTTTAACATCCAGAGAGATACCCCATCATATTTTCAAACTGCTTTTGGCTATCCTGAGGTGTTTGAGCCAGACTTGTCTCTAACACCTTGGCTCAGGAGTAGGAAAATATGAATGTCTGTTCATTTAATCACAAAGAAAATGACAACTTACACAAATACTGAGACAAGGGAGATGGTAATTTTAGAACATTTAAAAACAGACTACTGAGGAAGACATTAGTAAAGATGGTTGTGGATTGCCAAGGCCCTGAAATACGATGGTTAAAAGTTTCTGGTCAGTCAGAGTGAACTTCAATGTTCGAGCCTAGTTTTGGAGTTCACAGTCAGGGCTTTGTTTGTTTCATCTGCTGCTGCTGCTGAGGTTTATGTGCAGGGGTTATGTTTGCTATGATGAGACAGGGAAGAAAAAAGTAAATTTTGAAGTTAGAGAGCATTTTGCCTTGTATAAAGCTTCATCTGAGGTAGTGAAAGAGATGATGGAGTAAGGACATTGGTTCTTGGGGTAAAAGGTTTCTATTTAAGCAATCAGAGAGAATGATGAAAAATTAGCTTTCAAATATATGCTTTAAAGCAAATCACTGGCTGACTGGCTGTTAGACTGCAGTACACCTGCTTCTGTGGATAAGGATGGAAGTGGCATATGACAGTCTTTTTAAGGATAAATCTAACCATAAAATCTCGTACTTGATCTAGGAGTTACAGAATCTGGAAACAAAGCTGGAGTCTCAACTTCAATAGCAGAAAACAGAAAGGCAATTTAATTAGATTAAGTGTAATCTAATTAGAATGTTTTACTTTCCTCTGTTTACAGATGGAAAGTCAGGAGGCAAAAAAATCACTGTATTTAAAACTTACATCTCCCCCTGGGAACGAGCAATGGGTATCAGCCCCGAGGACAAAAGTCAGTTGACCATTGACTTACTGTCATATAGTCCCAAAGCTGATTTCCCCCATTACAAGTCTTTTAACCGGTAAGTCTTCCTGGATATTCAATTCAGTTTATTTAGCATGAGAAAACACAATAACCCTGGGCATAGCCCTCCTGCCTTCTGCAATGTAAATAAGTTTTAGTTGCATGTCATGTTGCTTAGCACAGCTTCCTGTGGATGAAATGTTTGAAGACCTACAAGGAGAAGATACAGTAAGAGCTAGAGATTTTAATTTAGCTTATGGACAGAAAACCTATGCAGCAGGATGAGAGGACTTTAATCCTATTTCCCTTTCTTTCTTGCCCCATTTGACAATGGAGACTTAGCTTGCCACTGTTTAATACTTCAGCCATTTAAAATTCAAGAGTTCAGGAAAATTACTTAAAATCAGAAGCCGTATACTTCACAGTACTTCAGATCATAATCAGGATCTTCCTGCTGCTTCTGATAAGAACTGTAAGTTTTACAAATATTTCTAGGGCAGCAACAATTTTCTTTTAACTTCTCTATATAATTTTGCCACTCACTTCCATAGCCTGAGGACACCAGTACCCAGGACAAACCCAAATTCCACCCATTTCTGCAATAATGCAGCCTCTGCCTCCTACATGTACAGGGTACCAACAGGTGTGAAAGGTGTGTGGTTTGGTGGAGTTTGATGCAACAGGGATGAAGGAATTGCACAGAAGCAGAGAGGGGGATTTTTGTTTTAAAATATTTTTTAGTACATAGGCAATGGATACTTACATGTTTTTTGGGAAGGATTTGTTGGCCAGTCAGCTGCAGCTGCTGTTTACCTATGCTCTGTTTGCTAACTCCATGTATTCTTCTATGCCAGGACTGCCATGCCTTATGGGGGTTATGAGAAAGCAGCCAAACGGATGACCTTCAAAGTGCCTCAGTTTGATATTTGCCCTTTGATTCCAGAATCTCTCATGATATATAATCAAAATTTCAGCAGCAGACCCTCATTCAACAGAACCCCTATACCTTGGATGCCTTCAGGAGACTCCTCTGAGTACCATACTGAGATCAATGTGCCAAGGAGTGGTGAAACAGAAGAGCTGTAAATCCCCATCGCCAAGGCCTTCCTTTTTTCTCAGTCCTTTCTATTTGCAAGTTGATAGTAAGGAGCTGAAAAGTGCAACTCTAGTTCTGCCAGCCCTTCCTTTATTTTGCCCTTAGTCCAGACAAGTTCCTAGCAGGTTCTAAACCTATCCCCACCGTGGTGTTAATCCGTACCAGAAACAGTTTGAGGGAAAGGAGCTTTTTATTCACCAGGGCATAAAAGGGCAAAACTAGGAAGTGTTTTTCTGTTTAGCAATGCTAAATGCTACCTGTCTGCTTTGTATTAAATCTGTTTTGTCATATATTAACAAGTAATAAAACACGAGAGGAAAAAAAGCCTTTGTGTTTTCTCTTTCAAAAATGCTGCTGAATCAATTTGAGTATTAGTAATAACAAAAGTTTCAATCTCACAACTGGACTGTTAGCATGGGAAGAAAGATTGGGGTCTGCTGGGGATGGTCATAAGACAGGTATACAGCAAGTGGCTTGGATAAACACTGCAAAACTGATGGTGAAGAATGATGACTTTGAGAGGGAATGATACTGGTAATCATAACAGCATCAGAGATCAAATAGCAAGTCAGCCTGTCAGTGTAACAGATTAAAGTATTTCACCGTCACTTAAGATTCCCCAGTTCTCCAGAGTATAAAATATGTGATAGACCATCTAGGAAAGAGGCTAGCTACAGCACAGTTCTCAGGTCCACCTAGAAGACAAGAGTGCAGGCTGGCACCCCTACAACATAGCTCAGACAAAGACCCAAGGCCCAGGAGTAAGTCTAAGTGGGGTTTCTGGGCCATAAGTGGGGTGAAGGTCCCACGTCAAGCTGCTCAGGGCAACTAAGAGCTGTAGGTGCACATGGGGCAATGATACCAAAATGTTTGCGAATTCCAATATAATCACAACAATCATTTGAGTTCTACTGGAACATGGAAAAAAAGACTAAATAAAATAGGTCCTTAAACATACAGGGAAAGGTAAGAAATACGTTGCAGTAATTGCAGAGAGCTCTCTGGTGGTGTAGTTTCAAAATTCCCACGTACAAAGAAGGCAGCATTACCCAGCAAGTAGGTCAAAGGACTGGGTATATACCCAAAGCTCTTTCTGGTTCATAATGTACTGTTGGACAAGCATTTTCATCTGTGCACTCTATTATCCCAAACCCTAAATGGGGATAAAAAGTTGCAATGTGCTTGGAATCAGCATTGCATCGCTGCAAAATCTTTATAATAATGCTATAGTTCATACTATAAGCTAAGAGGATCCTTCAGTTTTGGTAAATTTGCTTAATGAGGCATATAGCTCTTCTTTTGCCAGTACACTTTCAATCTCAAATCCTGTCAAGCAGGATTTATGTGCTTTTGTTTCTAGTAAAAATGGGAAATACAACACTACATTTTGTAGAACAATTCAGACAACTATTGTCTTGCTGTTTACATAGCTTAAAATACATGCTAGTTTAGTCATTATTCAAAGTAACAGTAAAAGTGAGAAAAATCAGCAATCCAAATTCTGTCTCAAAAATAATTAATTTCACTGAGGCTTGCAGCTACTGTAATCAGGGCAGAAGTTTGTCCAAAATGATCAAATATTTAAGAGAAAGTAAGTAATTGCTCCTGCTCTTTGTTTTCCTTGGGCTATGGTGTAGACGCAGAGGAATCGCCTATGTCAGAGAATTATTTATATTGGGAATAAGAGGATTTTAGAAGATTTAATTACAGTGGATTTCCCCCACATACTAAGAGCTACAGAAAGGAAACTCACTCATCTGCTTTTAAGCAGGATCATCGTAGTTAGAGATAAAAAAGAACTAACAAATTAATGAGTCCATCCTCTTGTAAGGGCAGGCTACAGTTCCCTCATAGAGGACGTACTGGATATTAAGCTTATATTCCATGGAACAGCAGCCAAAAATCCATTTAATAGAGAGGGGCTGGCCCATGAAAAACTGATTGGAAGAATTCTGTGACATTCAGATCTTTCATTCAGAACAGAAAGTTCTTATATTACTAGTTATTTATAGTGTTATTTTTAGGAATATTCTTTTACGGTTTCCGAGCTTGGAAGTGTTTCTCTCATGTAAGGCAACTTGTACGATAAAGAAGTCAAGCCATTCTGAAAATGTGTAAAAAATAGTGCCCATGGTTTAATGTAAAAGAAAGGTGTTTAAAAAAATCTCAGCAATACTATCCATAAATATGGACTCATATGTTTTACAGTCTTGCCTGAACTTACAGCTGATGGCATAAATATTCAGCAGATAGTAGCACAGTTGGTATGCTCCTCCGTGCTGCACAGAAAATCCTTCATTTGACTGCAACGTATTCCCTAATCAAATGGTTTGCATCTCATAATTGTCTCTCTCATGCGAGCAGCTTGCCATTAGTGATGATGATATAATTCATACAACTAACATCTGGGATGTACATTTGATGTTGTTATTGAGAGAGCATTTAGAGGAGATGACTTTGTCATTAGGCTTAGTGACTCTCTGAAACAAAATCTGGAACAGTTTCAGACTGTTAGTAGAATATGGGCTTTTGGCAGGCACCAGGCAGCCAAGAGCCTGAGCATGATTGTTCCATCATGGGGCAAAGAGGTCTGCATGTGGCTGCTCCTCCATGGGAAACACTGACTTGTGGCACAAGGCTTCAACTTTCGCTGCACTGAGGTTTTTTCCTGCCTAGCTTGTCTGGAAGTATATGTTCTCTTCCACAGAAGACTGCCACAGGTGCAATCATCTGCCCCTTGGCACACCCAGCTGCTGGTATCATTTCTCTGGCAACTTATGGGGTCCACCGCTGCCCATCAGCAGCACACATGCTAATTTCTCTTGAATGAGTATGCTGCTGGCTCACAGCACATTAATATATTATATGCAATCTAATGTATGCCCAAATCCTCAAATTGCAGGTTACAAACTAGTTTAGACAAGTTGCCTGTTCTGTCTTGGAGATGTGCCAGACCAGGACCACAGATAATCAAGCAGTATTTGCAGACACATGCAGAAGCAAGATGGCACACATTTTGTGGAACTCTACAACTTCTGTGAACTGCTGAGTATGTGGGATTTGAGACACTATTAATTATATTCATGGCATCATATATCTACTACTAAAAGTCTCTTCAGCTACTGTAATTAATTAGCAGTGCCTTTACACTGTACCTCTTGCTCTTTATGTATTTAACACACAGTAAGTGTCATCTTCTCTCTGATGTTCATCTTCTGCTTGCAGTACAGCTTACATGATGCTTTAATGAGTGCAAGTACTCGCTCATATAGATACTGTGTTAATTACAGATGCAGTATAAGGAAGAGAACTACATAAACCACTCTGAAGCAATGCTCTCAAACGCAACCTAAACTCCAGTCAGCTTAATAAAAAAAATTTCTCAAATATAAACTCTTCCTTGAATTTTAAATTATACTGGCTAGAAACTTTATTTATATCAGAACCTTTATTGCACATTTTCTAACTTTCCTGAAGAAAATCTGCAGGCTTTTTTTTCTTTGTTTTGACCTTTTGATCAACAATTAAAAAAATACAGAATGATTTGTGCAAAGACTTTTAACTGTAAAAGTCTGTTTTTCATTTAAAGAAAACTCCATCTGATTTACTTTCAGGGAGAACTGATACAAATAAATTTGCAGACAGGACCACTACCCTTTAAAACATAGGAAGAAGTTATAGGTATAGCTCTAGCCAGAGTTATAACAAAGATTTGCCTTTCAAACTCCACAGTGAACAAATAAATGCATAAATAAGGCAAGATTAATTTCTAGTTTTAAGTTCTTCTTCCAGTGCCAAACCAAAGTAGTTACTCTTCTTTGCTCTTCCAACAAGGCTTACTGGGAACACTTATTTTTAGGAAATCCGAACAGGGAAGGCACAACCATACTATGAAAGGCTGACAAAGGTCTCAGCTCTTCCTGGACTCACGAGCCAAGGGCAGCACCACTGTTTTACTCCAGGTCCCTGCCTTTGTAGCTGGGGAGAAAAAAACATACAGAGGGCACAAACAGCAGTGAAAAAGGCTGCCCACTAAGCAATGCTTTACTTGTGCTCCAAAACATCCCTCTACACAAAAGGGTAAATAAGGACTCTGCAGACTTCCCCTTCTTACAGGGGAAGTTCCTGCCTTAAGCAACAATGTCATTATACACCATTCACTACAGGGAAAGTAAAGTAGCCCCTGGAAGGAGGAATAAACAAACTCTCTGCTGGCCAGCCTAAGGACAACCTGTGGGCCTTCTTGCACAGGACCTCCTCTGCTCACAGATGCTATACAAATTCAATTACACTGCAGAGCGCTTTCGTCCAACTCCACAGTGCCTGGCTCAGATGAGTAATTATTTCCATATTCTATTATAACAGCCATACTTTAATGGGCCTGAAGCATTGCATCTACTCTCTCTAAATGTTTTTCTTAATTATTTTTGGTCTCTAAGAGAGGCTTGAGGCCTTCCTCATTTGCTCTCTCTCCCACTATTGGCTTGATTTCCAAAGCAAACGACTGAAATGGGATGGGAAGTCACACAAGTAAACAAGCATTCTTCCAAACGCAAAAACTTTTCTTGGTATTATTTTAGTGGTGTTAGAAATGCAGTGTTAACAGCAGCAGCACAAACAGTACTGCAAGCACCCGCGTATACGAACAGCACGCTTCAAGTGTTTGCTCTGGGCAGAGAAAAAGGTAGTCCCACTCCTTCAGGCATGCTCTGTGCACCTGGTATGATGGTATATCTGAATTACCAGAAGTTGGTAATTCTGGCATGCAGAAGTACATCTTCCAGATACAAAACATGATGCATCAACTCACTCAAGTTCTTATAAGTAAAAATGGGGCTCAACAACCGGATAAAAAGAACTTTCTCCACAACTTACAGAGCTGGTGGCACTCCTCTAAGGATTGTTATAAAAGATGTATCTCTTAGATGTCAGGAACACTGAAACACAAGGGCAGAAGAGGCAGTGTGTTAGCCCTCCTGCCTTTCAGTTTGAGTAATTAATTACACTGTTTATCCAAGCAGCTAGCACTGAGATGCCCACTGCTCGTGGGAATGGCTGTCCCGCCGGTCACCTCCAGCCCCTCTCTAGGCGCAGAATCCCGAATTCATAGGAAAGGACCCATTTATTTCAGTGGGCTTAAAACGTGTTTCTTGGATACCACCAAAAGTACTGCTGTGCCAGAGCTGTTATTACCATCCCTCTGCACTGGTGACAGGAAAATCACACCCTGCAGCCGATGCAGCTCAGGGAACGTGAGCTGAACATTAACGTTACACGCTGTCTGATATTATGAAAATAAAAACACACGTTAGTAGATCACCTTACTCAAGTTTCCCCGCATCCCGGGAAGGTCTAGTTCATGCCTGAAGTAACTGGCCAGGTGATGCTGCACACAGGGCGCTCTGGCTCTGCCCTGAGGACACCCAGCTCACACGAGAGCTCGGCGGGACGGGACCGGGCCGGAGCCCCCCGGCTCCAGCCGCGCCCCGGTGGGGGTCACACCCACTCCGCCAGCACCCACTGCTCCTGCGGCCCGAGCGAGCCGCTGCCACCCGGGCAGCTCTGGCCACAAGCTCTGCCGCATCGGTGTGAGGGGCTGAACCTGCGCTGAACCGCTCCGGGCAGAGCGAGCTGCGGCCCTGGGAGCACCGAGCGCCCCCACCGAGCGGCGCTCACCGGCCCTGCGCCGGCCCGGCCCCTGCGCGCCGCCACCTCCGCTGAGCGAGGGGGCTTAGCGGGACCGTCAGCACCCCCACACGGCACCGTTCCCGGCTGCGCCCGGCTGTGGGGACAGCGAGAGGGCTGCTGAAACACCGACACCTCTCGCCCCTGCTGGAACGGGACACTGGGTGAGGCCGCCTGCCCTCCGAGGCGCCCCGGCCCGGGAGAGGGCTGCCCTGTGCTGAGGGGATGGGAGATGGCGGCAGCGACACCGGCCCAGAGCGAGCGCCGCGGGGCTGCCCCGGCCGGGCCCAGGCTGAGCCCCCTCGGGCCTCTCGCGAGAGGAGGGGC
>VZRW01008698.1:445950-469679 GCA_013398125.1 Aegotheles bennettii | reverse complement strand
TGCTGAGGGGCCGCCGGCCCCGGTCGCCCGCCGGGGCAGCAGGAACGGGGAGGCGGCTGCTGGCGGCCAGGGGTGTTCCGGCAGCGGGGAGGTGGGAATGGGCATCGCCGGCACCGCGCAGCGCTGGTCTGTGACCCCGGCACCATCGGCTGCCGGGGAAGGGGAATTTGTGGAGCAGCTCCGCTGGCTGGGGGAGGCTGCTCCGTCCCGGCACTGCATTCGCCGCGCCGGTCCGGGGGAGGCAAAGCGTGTGCTTTTGGTTTTGTTTTATTTAAAAAAAGAGCAGAAGCTGTTTGCTGTTGCAGGACCCGGGTTCCCTTGAAGCCCTGCGCTCAGCAGGAGGATTAGGAGCGAGCATTGGCGAGGATTACAGCCCTAAATAGAAACCACAACAATGCACACCTTCTGCTTCCAGAGAGCCGCAGGCACGGCGAGTTTCGGGTCTCTCGGCTGCGGGGAGTGGCTGTGAGGGCTGTAGTGGCTGGTCGGGCGTGTGAAAAGAATTCAAAGAGCTTTTCAGGTTTCAGGACAAAATTCTGAGTGCTGTAATCATGGAAAAAGATATGCACATTAAACGGGAGGAAAAATAGTTGTGTGATTTCTCATGCAGTTTGAAAGAAAGAAGCGTGTACTGCAAACAGACCTCCCTGAGCTTGTGCTGCTCTTCAGACTTGAGGAAGAAAATCTGCACATGAAAAGTTTTTTGCTGCCACATACTTGACATCGAATAGCAATTTTGGAAAACAATAGCAACACAGATAGTCTTGTGTTTGTTTCTAGAGGGAAGGAAACTACTGCTGTGCTGAGAACTAAGCTGGTGAGGTAATGCATAACTTGAACATGACAGCTTTTAAAAATAATTACTGAAAATGTATTATGGGCTAAAAAGATTTGAGTGAGTCTGTTCAAATTTGTTCTCGTTTAGGAAGTGGTAGATAGAAATAATGATAATTTCACTACACAGGATACTCCTTAAATTCTGTTCTAGCACCTAATCAAGAGTATATCTAATCAAGCATGCTGCATCATTCAGACTGAATTAACTAGGAGCCTTTTTTTTTGAACTCACCCAGATGATGCCAGCCAGGAAGCCTTTTGCCACTGTTGTTGGGGTCGAGTAAGGGTGTGCTTGATTTATCCAGTACAGACAAACTTACAGTGATCCCCAAGAATTTAGAAATTTTGCTTTCTTTATGCTAATGACAGCTGTAAAAGTATTTCAGTTCATTTCTTTCAGTCATTGAAGATAAAAAATTATGTCAGTTCTTTCTGTTCTGTGTTAACAGTCTATTTTGAGACTGCAATCACAAGTTCATTAAAAAGGATAATGGGAATTTAAATCCTTCTTTATCCAGTCCCGGTGATGTTAGGCATTAAGCTTTCTTACACAAATGTTCATGGAGAGTACATAGAAGAGAAAGTGTGTGGAGCTTCGAAAACCTTGTTACCTAGAGATGAAAGAATAGTGACAGAGGTCTTGCAGATCACATTATTGTAGTTATATCACAGAATCACAGAATTCTAGGGTTGGAAGGGACCTCGAAGGATCATCTAGTCCAACCCCCCTGCCAGAGCAGGTTCACCTACAGTACATCCCACAGGAACGCATCCAGGCGGGGTTTGAATGTCTCCAGTGAAGGAGACTCCACAACCTCTCTGGGCAGCCTGTTCCAGTGCTCCGTCACTCGCACAGTGAAAAAGTTCTTCCTGATATTCACATGGAACCTCCTATGCTCCTGTTTGCATCCATTGCCCCTTGTCCTATCATTGGTCATTACTGTAAAAAGCTTGGCTCCATCGTCCTGACCCTCACCCTTTACATATTTGTAACCATGGATGAGGTCACCCCTCAGTCTCCTTTTCTCCAAGCTAAAGAGACCCAGCTCCCTCAGCCTTTCCTCATAAGGGAGATGTTCCACTCCCTTAATCATCTTTGTGGCTCTGTGCTGGACTCTCTCAAGCAGTTCCCTGTCCTTCTTGAACTGTGGGGCCCAGAACTGGACACAATACTCCAGATGTGGCCTCACTAGGGCAGAATAGAGGGGGAGGAGAACCTCTCGACCTACTAACCACCCCCTTTCTAATGCGCCCCAGGATGCCATTGGCCTTCTTGGCCACAAGGGCACATTGCTGGCTCATGGTCATCCTCCTGTCCACCAGGACCCCCAGGTCCCTTTCTCCTACACTGCTCTCCAGCAGGTCAGCCCCCAGTATAGTAGATTCTGTCCATACTAATCAGAATTTAGCCTCCACTGTGTGTTTGAGTGCTCTATAAACGTAACTATATAAAGATATAAAACATATAAACATATCTATATAAACATTTGTGATTGTCCCAAATAACTTTTGGTGCAGCTGTGCAAAATGCAGCAGGTGATACAAAAGGAAACAGAGGCGGGATGAAAGAATGATAAAAGTCACAGCTATTCTTTTTTAAAATCTGCTTACCTTACTGTTCAGAACTAATAAAAGTATGTCTTATAATAAACTTGCCTATTGTCACCTGTAGAACTTAGTCCTTTCATTTTTCTCATGCAACCTTCTGAAATTTAAATCCCTTACACATCCTTCAGTTTCCTAGCATATGTTCCACCCACATTTATTGAAATGGTTTGTTTTTATTTTTTCTCTGAAATACTCCTTAAACTTTACCTTTTAATTTCTTCCTTTTCAATCAATAGCGGCTGTAGTCACCATTCCAAAGTTACTGTGTATTTCTGTCACTGAAGGTCATTCCCTAGCACAGATATGCAATGTTTGATAGCAGAGAGGAGCAACAAGAAATCTTGTTACTGACTGTCAAGGAATTTTGATCGTCTAGCACAGACCTCTCTATTGTTCTTGTTAACAGAAAGTCAAGTAATAGGCAGTCTTTAGTCTTTAAAATTTTGCCTTTGTCTGTAGGCAGCCCCCTTTCCTAGGCTTGCACCCTGTATGTGAGACTGCTGGGAGGAGCCATCTCCTAGCTGCAGCCTGGACACTTCCTAAGGCAATATGTAGGTCTCTTATCATGTCTCTTGACATGCAAGTTTAGCATGCAGTTTATTCCTGCTTTTCTCCCTGTTATGTCACTTGATGCATGGGGTTTCCTGTTGTGTGACAAGGTTTTGGGTGGATCTCGCCAGCCATTCTCTGTGGGATGTATTACCAGTGTTTGGCAGACAAGGATGTCATTTGGCTATGCTAACTCTGATGTTATAGCTGTGGACTACATGCCAGCTTGATCATTCAGCTTGCTGAACTAATGTGCAATCATTCAGTTGGGAAGTTAACCTGTTGTGGCTTTCCTAACGTTGCAGTAGGTGTTCTACTTCTGGCGGTGATGGAAACAGAAGGAAAAACTTAAGTATGTTATCAGCACCTTAGTAAAAACCAAGTAACCTGCAAGGAAGGCAGGAAGCTCTTAAGTTAACTGCAGTATCTGCAGAGCATTTACTGTGATTGATACCAAACTATTAAGAGGCAAAAGAAGAGGCTGGACTTACCATTTTGAAGCTTAAAACCATTTTTGTTGAAATTATAAAAGCATGCAGAAGGTTATGTGCTGTTATGGACTGATCTGCACATTTTTTAACATATTTATGAAGAACTACTGTAAAAACATGACTTCTCCATTATCATTCATAGTAACTTGTAAATAAATCAGTTTCAGAATTAAACCCACCTGCAGGGAATACAGTTTTTAAGTACTGCCACCACAAGTGTTATTTAAACATTTTGGCTACTAATACATTGTAACAAAATGGATATTAAATTTTATATTCCTTTTATATAGAGCACTGTGACCATTTTCTTCAAAACCTTCAGCCTTACAAAATACATCTTTGAACAAGAGATCCAAAGAAATCTTTAAGCAACACCGTGAAATTTCAGTTTTAAAACCTGCATATTGGTGTCTCTTCCTTCTTGCCTTCTTTCTTTAGTAATAAAAATAACCTGAAAGCTTTGTACTGGTACAGAGGTAAGTATAATTGGGTGTCAGAGAGGCAGAAGTAATCTTTATCCACAGAATGATGTGCTGTGCTACTGGTGGTGTAATTTTCACTGTTCCTCTGGCACTCTCCCTAGGTTCTCGTGTGGAGATGGTGCCTAATACTTCTGTCTCTGTTCAGTTTTTTGTTACTTTGCTTGGATGAAGTTATTTTCAGGAATGCAAATTGTAATGGTGAATTTTGAGTTTGATGGGAACTGGTCTGAGCCTGAAAATCAATTTGCAAAGGCCAGGGCTGTCAGCTGATAATAGCTTGTCTTCATTACCAACCAGTTTAGATTTGAACCAATGACCTAGAGGTGAAAAGCTCAGTATTGCATTACCAATCCTCTGATCTATCCATATGTTCTCTTGTTTAAAGTCCCTGTAGTCCTCTTAAACAGAGCATGCAGTAAATATTGAGCATCGTTTGCACTTGTAAATACTAGAACAGTGTCCATTCCAATTGTCTGCTGTGCGTGTGAGGACAGTGAAGTTAAATATAGCAACAATTTCTTACACTCTCTGGCTTTTCACGAGAAACCTTCATACAAATCCAACCATATGGCAAACCCCAGCATTATCTTAAAACCATTAACGAAGAACCTATTGCTGCCATTAAGGGAAGATGAAATCCACAGCTCTTAAGTAGCATACTGGGAGTTATTAATATCTCAGGCTGCTGCTAAGAAAATGGACTTAAATGAAATATCATTAGGCGCTGAGTCATCCCACCAACACTTCTGCACATTGTATCCAGGTTTATCTATGAAAGCCTTTTCAGAGTATATTGTCATTATTACATGTCTACTTCATTTGTTCATTGAGTGTCTTCATTGTGCTCAATGCTGCAGAAAGCATAATGGAAAATTATTTCCATGGATTTCATAAAATAGATTCAACAAAATATTTCCAATACACAGATAGAAGCACATATTCCATTTCCCTGTTCATTCTGAGGTAAGATGTTTCTAGGCAACCTGCTTAACAGGAGCAGGTCAAGAAATGTAAATACTTGTCCAAGTTATTGTCAGTTTGTGAGGCTATCAAAACAAGTTACTGTCTGCAGGTCATAGTTTCTGTGAGCTGCAGAAATGATAGAATTTATATCTGTATGTATTTGTATTGTCTTTTGTCTCCTTATTCTTTCTCCAATCCTCAATCTCTTTCTCCTCTGTAACAAGGGGCAGTGCTGTGAATAGTCTGTACTGATTGACCTATTCCCAAATGAAATATATGAGGTGAATTCTTCTACTTCTCCCTCACTAGAAGTACAAATTGGTCTTTTTCCTGTACCTGACCATCAATTTTCATGTAGTCTATAGGAACATAATTGAATGTTGGAAATTGGCCAACTGATTTAAAAGATGGTGGCAGAAAACTGATTTTGGTCAGATGCTTCTGTGGGCAATAAAAATAGTTTGCTGCCTAGTTACTAATGAAATGAGGCTTATGATCAAGCTGCTTGATGTATCCTTGATCCCATTTGTTTTCTCCCTCTTTTTCAGTTAGAGCATCCCACTTAGAGCAGTGTCTTCCTTTTTTACACAGCATCTCTGGTATATAGGATGTGATCTGTACGTGTTTTGTCATTTTTTTCCCAGTCTTGATTACACCGTGCTCATTTCCTGGGGGTTCTGTCAATAAGAGCAAAATGTTTGAATTCCTGTGTTTTGGGGTTTTTTTCTGAGAATTGGAAAAATCACATTTTTAAAACTTGTAGATATAAATTGTGAATGTTTCCGTCTTTTGAATATCTCTCCAAGCCTGAAACGATGCTATTTAATGTTGTAGATAAGACTTCATTGAGCTGTGGTGAGCTGTAAAAGTGTGACAGGACACGAACCCTGCTGATCTTTTGCTTAATTATTTTACAATAGGCCCTGGCTTGTTACATTCTGCCATAATTGATTTGATGTGTGGATTTGATTAAGCTTGTTGCCCTTGAATTTGAAGGCTAGAAACCTGGCTTTTGGAATTACTTTCCTCTGTCATCTTCTACAGCTTTGAAAATTCGGACAGTTAGAGCTCAGCTGCATTCCCATCCTGTTTAAATTGAAATGTGGTTTATTGTAGACATCTATTTTTAAAATGTAGTGAAGCTGACAAAATTGTATAAACACTTCTTGGCACAAAGGTAGGTTTTTAGGAGTATATACGTTGCAAAGAAGCAGTAAGTAATTGCTGGTTCAAAGGTTAATAATGCTAAAGGCAGAAGCAAGTAGGATGAACTGTAATAAATAATGATCACATATTAGTGTTTTATTTAGAATTCTTTTTTATGGCACAGTTTGGCTCACCAAAATTTACACAGAAATACACACTGTATGCTGTGGCAGAGGGGAGCAGTTTGCCCATGAGAAAGAAGCCTGTGGGGAAGCCAGGGCAAACTGGCTCACTTTTTTTTTTTTTTATATATGTTATCTGCACGAAACTTATTTTGGCATTTTACACTCTTGAGTAGAGACCAGCTGGCTCGTTCATTTCTAATAAATGCAAATTGGTATTTGTAACAGATAATGTTTGGTGCATGTAATTCTTGTATTTTTATTTTTTTTAAAACAGGCATGCAGTTTATTGCATTTTGACTTTTGAAAATAATGAATGGACTAAAAATATGTAAGAGTGATTCAGACGTGGGAGACTGTTTGAAGAGGAGGAATCTTCTGCAAGTATTTCCACAAAATGTTAAAACAAATGTATTCTGGGAAATAGTTAATCATTAAAGTGTGTCACAAAGCAGAGGATAACAAAAGACTTTCTGATCCTCCAGCTAGTATCCCCCATAGAATGAACTTATAAATGGATCAATAAACCACAGCTAATGCATCTCAGCACATCGGTACATGAGCTGCACTGTGACATGGAAACAGATTAATGTCCTCACTAGGTCTGCATGTTATTCAAGAAAATAGGTCATGGGGAGGGAAAGGGAGGGAAAATAAAAAAAAATAAAAATACTTTATTATGTTCTCTGCCTGTTCCCTAAAACTTTTCTACTATACTGTACCTGAGGCATGCTAATAAATAGACAGCAAAGCTTCATAAAACTTGCGATTAGTAAACTACAGCATTTTCTGTGATGTCTATCATGGACATTGTTATGCACAACAAATCTATGGAGTACTTATGTTGTAACAGATTATATCTGGGGAGTCTATGTAAATACTTTTGAAGTATGTTAAAAAAGGCATCGCCAACAAAAGCTTTGATTACAGATGCTTGATAGCTTTTAAATGTAGATTTATTTGTTTTTTTTTTCAAAGAGAACCGGGAAAGAATGCTGCAGTGTGAGCTTGGCAGTGCTACAGGATGAACAGTTTTCATTGAAAGTGCTGTTTTTAAGGTGCTCCTGATTTGTTTAAATTCTTGAAGCTAGATAACTTCCTTAGATTTTTCAGGGAAGCTTTTTAAAACACAGTTTTAGTCGTCTCTTTTGAAATGCATTACTTCAGAAGAGGATGGGCAAGAAGAGAATGTAACTTTCCAGTTAGCAAAAAGGTATTTATATTCTTTTACATAGCTGGGTTTAAGCCTGTTGGTTTGATACTGAAATAACCATCTTTTGAGAAGAAATATGTTTGGTTGTGCAAATGTATTTTCTTGAAGGGCTCTTCCTTTTTGTCAAAAATAGAATGGTAGTTTATTTGATTTTGTAATGTATTTCTTCAACCAGCCCATTTACTGTTAATAATTATAGCAGTCATATTTAGAAGTATAATTATCACATAAATTAATCTATTTACCACTTCTCCATTGTGTTTTTCTCTGTTCACTTATTGGTTGTGATGGGTTCTCCTCTGCCTGATTTTCTGGTATTACAGCCTAGGAAGGTACCCTGGCAATTCCACTGTATGGAATTCTTGCTCTGGTAGGAACCAGCAGCATTCACAGACAGGAGATGGTAGAGTCTTGTCATCTCTGCCAGAACAGAGAGCTTCTCAGACTTAAGGATAAAAAGTGACACTTTCAAGTTGAAGTTGCTTTTTCTGTGTAGCCCTGGGAACATTCCTAGGCAGAAGCAGCAGTACTAGCAAGATCTTGTTTTTCAGGATTATTCTGCAAACAAATACATGAAGTTTTGGGAGAGAATAAGTGGAAAATGTGTGACCATTGAAGTGTCATGCCCAACTGAATTGCTTAATTCTGCTGTGAAAAATATTATTTCAAATATCAATTACAAAATTTTACCACTTTTTACCTCTGATGAGGGGTGTATATACTGTTTGTACAGGAGTTGGGATTGATGTAATTTATCAGTAAATTTTAACATTTGAGATATTTTATCTCATATATGCATAGTAAATAAGAAAATATGTAAGCTTTGGATTCTTGTTTAAACTATTTTAAAATAAGACTTCTAATTAATCCCAAACTCTTGAAACATCTTTAGACATTTTTATTTGGATTTTCACAGCAGAAAACATTAAATACTAATTTGATTTAGTATTGTTTTACTTCAAATTTAGCTGTCTCTGGCGAGTCTGGAAATGGTTATGCTCACTGTGGTGCTTCTTTCCTCATGTCTCTACCCTCCCATTTTATTTTGATGATATCAATAAAAGAAGTGCAACAATATTCCAAGTTTTTCCGAGGCTTCCCTTTCTCCTCTTATTCCAGCTTGTCTGGAATTCATTTGAGTAATTACATGAATGCTAAATACTGGGGCCCATATTGTTATCCAAAGATGTAATTGAATTATGTTATTCATCTTGTCTGTAATTGCAAGTATTGAGTATTAATAACACTCAAATTTCAATAACTACTTCAGTAAAACAATGGAAATGCTGTTCTTGAGGTGGACTCTTGAGAATTTTCACTGGCAATTCCTTGTTTTCTAGGTACTGAATTTTCACTACTTCTGTGTGATGCTGACCTATTGAGCTGATGTGGGACTACCAATATATCTCTGTTATGTATAGGGCATAATAATGTCTTCATATTAATGTCCTCATTTGGTTTGTGAAAATCACTCATAAATAAGCAGTAGGGTCTTTCATCAGGAGGCATGTGAAGCATGTTATGAATTTACGGACACAAATTAAAACAAGAAAGGTTCCAGAAGGTGGTAAGGAAGACTTTTTTTCCTCCATTAGGACAGTCATGCATTTGAATCAGAGGGTGTACAGTCTCCATCCTTAGAGGCTTTTAAGACCCAACTGGATAAAGCCCTGAGCAAGTTGGTCTGACCCTTGGTCATGTTTTGAGCATGAGGTTAGACTAGAGATGTTTTCTGGAGGCCTTTCTAGCCTTGTTTTTTCTACAGGGTTTATCAAAAAGATGGACCCAATTTCAGTTGAAGGTTCATTTCAAATGGGTCCATCTTTTTGAAACACCCTGTGATTTACTTGTTGATCACATTCATCTCCTTCATCATTCTTTGTTCTTAACTGCGTGAGTTGATCATTTGGAGTGCTCAGTAAATTCTTTCAGGAAGAATGGGGTCACATGAGACTGAAGAATTAGAGGCAGCAGCTCAGGAAGAAAAGGAGTGCAGAGAAATTGCTGTCTAACTGTCCTAAGAAGCGGCTGAGACTGTGGACAGATTAACTCCTGCTTTGATGAATATTTAAGTGAAGATTTAGTATAGATCAAGCAAGCCATTTTCCTAAGAGGACTTAAGCAAACGATTAAATTCTATTTTCTGTATTTGAGTAAATTACGGAGGAACTTGACTAAGCAAACATTAATTTTTGTACAAGAAATAGAGGATTCTGACACATACTGCAAAATATTCAGAACAAATTCTAACTGTTGGTAGGATATAGCATAACCGAAATTAGAATGCACACAAGAATAATTAGAGCAAGAAAGCCAGCACGCTCTTCTAATAAAACTGATAGACCTACCAGATGAGTTTAGCACTGCTTTTAAGCTGGAATTCTCCAAGGCACTCTGATGTGCCTGTTGCTGAGCTTGTTGCTTCAGCTAAACTTGTTTATTTATTTTTTTCTCGATTTTTTTGTGTTTGGGTCTTTTTTTGTTACTGATCTAAACAAAGACAGAAAGAGGCCAAAACTAAGTTTTAAGTGCAATCAGCTGTTAAGCAGACTGAACTGCATAAGTGTTTTTAAAAGAATGGCATTGTCAGTTACTCTTCAGTCTTATAGAGGAAAGAAGAGAAGCATTTAGATTAACAAGAAAAATATCTTCAGAAGTATGTGAGACTATAAAAAACCCTCTGTCTTCAGAGTCAGAGTTAGGTCATGAGAAAGGAAAAGTTATAGGAACTATCACAATTTATGCATCTGTAGTATAGTTTTATGAAGAGGTTAATACCTGCTTAAAGTTACAGTGGGGAAGAAGAAATCTGGTTTCTCCATCTAGCTGTAGTATTTTCTTGATGAAAGTGGTCCTAGACTTAACTGAGGTCAGTTTTGGTTCAAATACCAGTTTTACATTTCAGTGTTATCCTTTGTTGTTGGAGGAAGATCACACAGTTGATTTTCATTTATGCATTTTTAAGGAGTGCTCCAGGTTCAGGGCCTGGCTGCCCCATCAGAGCTGCTGGTGTGTAGTGGTGTTCTGCATGGCTGCTCCAGTTTGCCACGTTACTTTGCTATGAGCTAGGTGCTGGCAATGCTTCCAGTGTGAATGCTCGAGTGAGATCCAGCTGCTTGTTTTGGACTGCACACAGTTGGTAACAACTGGGAAGCAGTTCAAGAATGTTCAAGTTTCCCCCACAATGATCTTATAATTGTCTTCCCCCACAATGACTGTGGACAATAAATAGAATTTTAGCACATAAATTAATGTTCAAATTTTTCTTCCTCTGCCCATTCCCATTATTTGGGTGTATAGTCATGCAGTTTTAATTCTGCCAACATTCTTTGTTCTTAAAAAAACAAAACAAAAACCCCAGCAGCTACTGAACACAGACAAAAGTGGTGTCAAATGAAATGAAATGTCTTCCATTTCCCCCTTTTTAATGAGTATTTACCTGTTTGGTCAGTGTGGGTGTTTCAATTTATTTTTTCTTTGTAAGAGGTGGGAGAAGTTGCTGTAGCTGTTTACCAAAGGAATTGCCATTAACTGGTAATATCACATTAATGAGAAGAGGTGATGATGATTTGGAATCTGTTAAGGACTGGTGAAGACCAGCTCTGGGCTGCTCTAAAGAGGCTGTGAGAAAACTCTTGATCTTCAGGAGGATGATAAACCCTCGGTCTCGTTTAATGGAAGCCAGGATTTTTACCTTATTATCCATAGGTGCCCTAGCTCAGGACAGCATGAAGGCTCTTGTTATTGTTCTGTATTTAATAGTGCTGTCCGTAGTCCTTCATCTCACAAGCAGTTTAACTCCTCAGAAGAAATAGTAATGCAATGTACTCCTTGAACAAAAGGTATGTTTTCAACAGTAAATGATGTGCAGGACTTTCCATTACTCTACGCAGCATTTATCTTCTGTCCCTGCACTTACAGAGAACCATTCTTTGTGGTTTTCCAGTCAGCTTTCACAGAGGATTTTATTATTGATCTTGTAAAAACATTATAATACTAATGGAGCACTACACATATCGGTCTAGACGAAGCCAATCACTTGAACTCTGGCTTTTGAAACATGGACACTTGTAACTTTCTGTATGAGTTGGAACTTCCTGGAAAAGCTCACAGTCAAACAGGTGTATGTGCCAATTCTTTTCTTTTGTCTGGGCTTTACCAAATAAATGACACAACTGCAAAGTCTAATTATGTAATAGTTCCTTCAAGTGTTCAGCACTCTTTATGGGTTATAATTATCCAAATGACTTTAGAGAAGGAAAATTATATTCTTCTGCCACAGTAGCATTCACTTAAATGTTTTGATTTCTGAATTTGGGGGCAGAGGGGAATCGTGTATGTGTTTGCCTGTCATCTGCATGTTCCTTGGGAAATGCAATGCCAAATTCAGTGCCTTCCTCTAAGCTTACTTGGACTTGATATCAAAACTTGTTTATATTCTCGCCCTGTTGGCAGATTGAGATCTTTGAAATCATGGTTTTGAAAATTGGAATTTGGAATAAGAAAACTATATCACTGCCAAAAATTCATTTGTCATTTTTATAAAGAAAACTATCTTCCTGGAGGAAATAATGGCATCTTTGTCTACTTTCAAAGAAAAATTGCTTTGGACGTTCTTCAGTCATTAGAGAATTTTTTCCTCTGTTGTACCAGGATTTTATCAATGCATACTGGTAGTACAGAAGTTATTTGGAATTTAGACTAGGATAATGTAGAGCAGCATTTGTTGTCTTTTTAATGATGTCTATTCTCCTGCTTCCACAACTAGAGTAATCTCTCTCTTGCAGACAGAACTTTCTCCCAGGAGAGAATTTTTGTGACTTCGGTGGCTGTTGTCATTTTAGGTAGCAACCCAGGATGGGAAACACAGACATTTTTACAGCTGGAATCAGACCTGTTTTCTCATGCTCTTTAAAATTCAGCCTAATTCCCACTGAATGAAGTAACAAGAAAATATGCTTGCCAGGTACCTTCAGATTTCTAGACGTAGCCAGGATGCCAGCATTGAAAGCTTTGTGTTATGAATGACATAGGTTTTATATGTCACTTGACTGCATATACAGTTACATTTTGATCAGAAATATAACTCTACCTGTAGAAAAGATAATCAGGTAGAATTGCCAGGCAAAGTATTGCAATGCATTTTCAAAATTATGTAAATTGCAAGATGTACTAATAAAAAGCAACAGTATCTATTATGTAGGTAATTGGGAAATAAATCGATGTGCCTTGCATATTTACACCTTATGCAAGATTTGCCTCTTTTATGAAGTCCAATGACATCACTCACTTACTCAGCTCTTTCAGATTCTTTGCAGTAAGGAGAAGAAAAATACAAAGGTCTGGTGTTTTGGTTTCAAACATTTGTGAGCCTTAATACTGAGTTTGGTCCATTACATTCAGTCTTCCTGGCCATCTCGGTGAAAAACATGACAGCTATTGTGCTGAGTTAAACCAAGAGTCTGCTTATCCCAGTTTCTTTTTCTGGTCGTAATTGGTAAAGGGGGTGGTCTGTTTGGCATTCTCCTCCAGCTCATGCATTTTATATTTCAGAATCTTTTAACTTTTGCCACCCCATTATTTTAATTGGTTGCTCCCAGAATCACTTGTTTTTTCAGCTTCATGGGGTTCTCTTCCTCCTTGCCCTCAATTTTATGGCAGAGTTGTAGATAGTCATTCTTTTAGTTTAGGCTTATACCTGTTGCTACCAGGGTTCATGTATTTGGGCTTAATATCATACCTCCTTCATTATCTTCTGTTGGTAGATTGGTAGTTGACAACAGGGAGAATGATTAATAAAGGAAGGAACTTTGCTTGATGCCCCTCTCTGGTTGCTTCATTTAAAGTTTGTTCTTCAAGTTGACTTTTTCTTACTCTTTGTCCTCAACAATCAAATAGTTGTCTTCATTTTTATGGCGTTTTATTTGTTCCATGTTGGTTTTTTGCTATGTGGTCTTTTTGTTTGGTGTGGGATTTGGAAGGTTTTTAAAATTATTATAGGTTTTGTTTTTTTAGCGAGGGCTTTTGGCTAGGATTACATAGTTTCTATTGGTCAAGCAGTGTCAGGTGGGATCTAAAGAAAATGCATAGAGAAAGACTATGAAAAAACAAGGCAAGTCTAAAATATGTCTTCCCTTGTTTGCTTTTTATTTTTCCAACTGTCAGTAGTTTAGCGGTATCCTGAATTGGATTTAGGTAATAATCTGTATTTGCCTCTGATCGACCTGTCCTCTGTTAATAAGTCTTTTTGAACCAAATTGTATTTTTACATAGCCATCATTCTGTGGTAGGGAATTCCACAATTTATGTGATGTATAGTATATTTGTATCTCTATATTTGTTTTTAAACCTCTGTAACCTCTTAATTTCTTTGCTTTCCAGATTATAGTGTTGTAATATAATGCATAATGATTGGCAGTATAAAGACCTCTAGCGAAGTCCCCTTGTTCCCCTCCTAACTGTCTACTTGTCTTGTCTTTTTTGCTGTATCTTTTGTGGTTCCACCTTAATATTTCAGGGATGTGGTGGCAGGAATTATATATGAGTCAAGCTTCAGAAGCACAATGGATTTATGCATGTAAGACTTGTTAATTTTATGTGCCCCAAGAAGATCTCGGTGAAGTCTGTGTGAAGCACCATGTGGTCTACAGTCCTTGATACACACAGCTTTTTGACACTTTTATCTGAAGTGTTTGACTGCGGCTTTGCTCTTTGTGGGGAAGGTTAGCCCTTGCTGGGAGTGTATTTGTGTTTAATGATCCTGTTGTGTTCTGTGCAACCGCACAGCTTTGTAGGTTGCTTTGTGGAAGGTGGTGAGACAGTATGTTGCCTACTCCTTCTGTCTTTGCCCTGGCTCTAGATTAGTTCTTGCTGTGCCCAATTAAGCAGAGATAACAAACATCTGTGTCTGCAGAAGTAGTAACTTTGGCAAAAGTTGTGTGCACTCAGTAAAATATAAGCACGTTTTTAAATGGAGCTATGGACATGATCTAATTTTTAAAAATGTAATAGGTTAAACTTTGCAGTTTCAAACTAGCCAGTTTTTAAGTTGCAAAACTATTGACACATCAAAGGGGCAGTAAATACAAAGGAGAGCAGGCTAGCGGGCTCAGTTTATTGGTAAATAGCCAGGAAAGGAATATGCACAACTTTTTTGCTTCAATAATGTCTTAGCTTATTCATTCAAATAGTAACTGCTGGTGGGTTGGTACTGTGGAAAAGATGATGGCACTTAAAATTTTTAAGGAATGAGAGCTGGGCCACTACAGCATCAGTTTCCGCTGGGTATTTATTACATCAGCCTCCATTCCAGCCTTCCCTGTCAAATTGTATGTAGCTGTTACCCAGGCTTAAATGTGTTAGAATCAGGGTCAGCTCCTTCAAATGGCACCACTCCCTTTCTTGTTGTGAGGGTTGTCCAGAGACAAGGCTTCCTCTGGCAAGCAAGGGGCTGAGGATTTGTTTCATGTCTTTGCTATGTAAGTGGGCAGTATTCCTTTTACTGTTTGAAATTTCAAATTAATCTCAGTGAACTCAGTTCTCAGCATGTTTTTCACCTTTTGGCTTTTTTTAAACCAGAATTCTGTTCTGAGTCTTTCAGTCCAGAGATTTCAACAAATGTACTTTGGCATGGTATCGTAGGCAGCCAGAATGGGTGGGCACAGACTCTTGGCTTGGTGGATGATGTTAGTGTAGAACTGGGAGCAGAATTTGGATGTTCTGGCTGGTCCAGTGCTGTGACATCCCCATTTCAGTGAGGAGAGGAAACAGATCTTGTTCTGTGTTCTAACTTGTGTGCATATCTATACACAAGAGAGAGAAATTAGATTTAGTTCAGAAGCTCACCAGTGTAATTCAGTCTTTCTCTGGACATAGATTAATTAGCAGTAATTATTTCTTGTTATGGGTCCCGACCATATAGATGGGATGCAACTGAGCTTGCAGCTAAAACTAAGCATAAACAAGCATTGTGAATACAGACTGTACTGACCATTCAAATTCTGTTAGAGAATTGTTAAACTAAATATGTATTTGGGTTGAATTCCAGTGTGATTGTGAATAGAGTATAGAAGCTAATCATGTAGCATATAGTGAACTAGATACGAGAGAGTTCTTACTTCTTTTCAAGTTTAAAGGTAATATTAGGAGCCTGCATCCATGTAATTTTTTTAAATCAATGGAAATAGCTGTGACATATGAAGCAGCAGTGCAAATCATGTCTGCAAGGTATTGCCTCTTGCTATGTTAATTTTCCTTAACACACTAAGTTCTTGAGCTCTGAGTTGAAATGATTATGTTATGGGAGCTATAGTGATTAATGTACTTCATGTGAAAAGGAAGTCAAACACAGTTGTTGTTTAATATTGCTTTCAAAATATACTGAATGCAGCCCACTTCAAACAGGCCAGTAAAATGCTATCTAATACTGATTAGTGTTACTGTTAAATATTGAGAAGAGGATCAATAAAAAGAACTGTAACATTTGTAACGTTCTTGCTAGTTTCCAAAATGTTAATCTTTTTCTAAAGCTGCCTGTTGCAATAAGCAAACAAACAGAAACCCCCTAAAATCCCACTAGCTGAAGCCTGAGTATTTGTCCTTGTAAATTACTTTGCCTCGTCAGGACAAGTGTGGCAAGCTGTAAATTTGTCACTGAGAAGTTGAAACATAGTTTCTTTTGTCAGTATATCCTCTGAGATTTCCCTTTATACATAGTCGGTTTTGCTTCTCAGAGTAATGGGACTAGAAACGTATTGGTGGGTTAAAGCAGTTCAGCCGATGGCGAGTATCTTGTTAAGCCATGGTAAATCAGTGCTTTTGCCTCCTTCTTCTGTGGTGGGCAAAGCAGGCTATGTCTGGAATGGTACTCTTTTTTTCCTTCAAAAACATTAGTATTTGTATTACTAAGTAGATACAGTCAGATGCTCCCCAAAAGCCAAGAATTTACCATCTTAACCTACATAGTAGTATTTTCATTCTTTTTCTTCTCATGTTAAACTTGTTAGGTTATTGATCTGCTATTTGTAAAGTATTGTCATCAAAATATACAATATGTCAGAGGAATTTTGGATAATCTTAGGGGAACTGATTAATTTTAAAGATATTTTTGCATCCTAACTATCCATATTTATTAATTTACAGTTGTATTATAGTGTCCTACTTCTTTTGGTCTCGGTATTTATGGCAAGATGAAATTTTTTGATAAAGGAAAAGGCTAGAAGGCTATGAGTGTGCTTAGTGTGCACAGAATATAATGAACAGTTTTCAGTTTTGTGTAATCATTGTATAATTCCTGTGAAAAGGAAATAAACACTTTGGGTGCATGGTGAATACCCTACAATGCACTTAAGAAAACTTAGTTATCTGGCAAAAAATCAGCAGAGCTACATTAGTGCTGCTGATGCCTTTAAACTTTTTTTCCCCTTCCTGTTCTTTGTTGCTATTTTAAAATAATGAAACCAAACATTTACATCTTGAACTGCCACATATGCATGAGCTATAATGAGTCTGTTACTATTTAGTTTAATTTGGAGCAATGACAGCAGGTACCTAACATTTGTAAAAGAAGAGGTGCAGCAATGTAGGAATGCATGGAAGTGTCGCTGGTTTTGTGCACTGTGCTACCAGAGCAAATGCAGTGTGGGAGCCAAAGCATCCGCAGGATCATCCATGTCAGGCTTAGTGGCTTTTTTTATCTGCAATCCCTTATTCAGTATATGTGCACGAGTACGTAAGCAAAGTACAGGGCCCCCCATCCAGCCCAGCTCTATCTGCCTCCCTGGGTGTGCAGAGGCAGATTTCACAATTGAGGCAGGAGTGATGATAATGTGCTGTGAACGATCTAATCGGTCTGCCCCTAGCTGGTGTGACTGAAGCCTGGATTGCAGAGCTCTGGTTCTGTTCCTGTTGCTGTCTTATTGCAGATCTCCTCTCTGTTGCCATTGAACTAGAAATAGCCACCGCGTTTAGAAGTACCCCTTGCTTCTCCAGGGGCCTTGTCTTGACCTTTCCAGGAAGGCTACCCAGCCTGCAGGCAGCACTGGAGCTGCCCACAGAGCTGCCCTCACTGCAGTGTGCTTCTAGCTGCCAGTATAGCCATGGTTCTGTAATGTGCAGCTTTTGATAGGCAGCAGTTTTGTAAGATGTACTTGAAGTAAGTACTATGAAAATATCCTCAAAACATTAGCAGAAGAGGAGTATAAGTGAGCAGCAGTTAGCACAAGAAGGCAATAAAAAGTACAGAGGATGTACAAGATGGATGGCAAATCTGAAGCAAGCCTTTTGCATACTTCTTAGTACTTGGGTAGGTTATGTATTAGGCTGGACCTGAGGAAATTGATCCAAAAGCTATCTCAGTACCACAAGCTGGTATTTGAGATGCTGGAAGACTTGAAAATGAAGAGAGGTGGGGAAAAGGAGCCAGAAAATTATAGACCATTCCTCTCATCTTCCACTTTTTGAACAAATTCTTGCATAAAGCATAAGCCTCTGGGAGACAACAAGAACCTGAGTCACAACCGCCATGAATTTAGGAAGACTAGATAGTCATGCCAGTTTAGTTTTCTTCCGTAACATGACAATAAGACCTGTGAATTGACAAGAAAAGTGTGAATGTTAATATTTTCATGTTAGTGAGTTCTTTGGCACTGTTTCATGTGCTAGTATTACAAACAAGTGGAGAAACACGTCCTGAAAAAACTATGGTAGAGTAGGAGCATGACTTGTTGGATGACTCTGCCTAGTGGGTGGTTATTAATGATTCTCTGTCAAAATGAAGTGGTTGTATTGAATGTGGATCCGCCACGGTCTGTTGGGTCTGTACTCATTCTGCTTCACTTCAATCTTTTTGTTAATGACCTTGATGATAGAATAGCGAGTGCGCGTACAAAATTGATGCACTAAAAATGCCCCCAAAACTTGGAAGGAATGTATATACATAGGATACAAGTTTAAGAGCACAAAATTATTTTGAGAAAATTGAGGTAATCTTAGTAGATAAATAGGCACAGATTGACATTCTACACTTAACAGAAATCATTAAATACACAAATGCAGGGTAGGTGACAATCCTCCAGAATTCCTGACACTGAAAAAGGGCAAACATCAGGAGGGATATCAGGGAGATACAAATATGAGTACAGGCTGTAAAATATACAGAACAATCTTTTTCGGGGGGAAGAGTAATTAAATAATTTGAAAAAATGGGGCCTAATAGGAAAGACTGAAATAATTTGAACTGCGGAGAGGGGAGAGCGTGCAAGCCCCAAAAATTAAACTGGAAGGCATAATTTACATGTTTGTGTGTGTAGTAGGCTATTTGAAGAAGGTAGGAAGTTGTCAAGAATAAGGCCCAAGGTCCATCCATGAGAGGTAAGGCAAGACAAGTGGTCTTAAATTGTTGCAAAAAATACAGATTAAGTCTTGGACCAGGAGTGAAGGACCAGTTCCTAAGGCAGTTGACTGTTCTTTCTCTAAGGCATTTTCTTTATTCAGCTGTGTTTTGAGTAACAACATTATTTTAAGACAGATAAACACTACGTATAGACTTCTGGGAATGTTACTAATTAAAAGATTTGGTGATTTTTTTTAGGCTGGACATGATGTACATGGAGTTTGTATGTGGAGACAATTTACCCTGAGACAGTATCCACTAGACAAAACGATGATGCAGGCAGCCTCCATATGCCAGTCCTTCCACTTCTGATGTCCTCTAACTCAGTAGCTTTCATCTTGTTTTTGTTGGTACCTCACTCCATAATTACGAGGTATATCATGCAAGATTTTCAGCTCACTTTTCCTACTTTATACCTTGACAAGCCTGTCAGTAGTCGACTTTTATTTCTTTCTCATTTTCATAATGACTTCAGTTGTCAGTCCGGCACTTTGGGGACTGAACATATTATTATCATAAAACGAGTGTGCTGTAGGTAATTATTTTGTTTATAAAATCTTTCCCAATTTCCATTGTGTATTTCTCCATTGAGAAATGAGTGCAGCCGCAGTTACCTGAGGCTGTGACGCATGTTGTTAGCATACTTTGAGTCTCTATTTGCGTTGTTATACCCCAGAACACACATCTTTAATCATTGCAGTTGGAAATTACCTTGCTTAGCAATTTTAGTTTCTATTTTCTCAAAGAGGAATAAGTGATTGCATGAGTCAAAGCCAACAGCTTGTGTACAGTGCAGCCAGCCAAACCTGAATTCTGTGCCTGAGAGTGGGATTTGTCACAGCTTCAAGTACTTTTTAATGGGGCTTTTTGTTTAAGCAAACGTGAAGGAAATTCCATCACTTCAGTATTCCTTCTTTCTAATAATTTATTGTAAGCTGCTTCCAATTTACATTTTTGTCTAATTTCCCCCCCCTTCTTTTATTATTTATTTATTACTACTTTGCCATTTTGAGATGTTTGTGTGAGGGAACCTGGAAGTTCTGACAGCTGGATGAGAGGAGATGAGTAGCCTTTATTAGCAGGGCAAACCCTTACTGTAGTGGAATACAAAGTAATGTGGTTTATTGCCAATGAATACTCAGTGATAAAATCTTTGAAATATATGCCAAAAATGCTAAGCCTCTTGAGAGGGTGCCAGTAGCATGTGCCACTGGAATTGGAAGGATGAGATAACTATGTAGGAGGAATGTATAATAAAGACATACCATAGTAGAGAAGTTGGAAGATGTTGCAACTTCATCAACCAGCTCTAAGCAGTATTGATGCTTCTGGATATACGAGGCAAAAGCAGCATTTGGTGCAATTCAAATGATCTAGTTGAGAATGCCTGGGGTTTGGGAGTGCTGTGGTGCTGCCGAGTGATGAGTGCTGAGCTCATGCCTGCCCTCCGGGTTAGGGCAATAGAGCTGCTTTTCTCCTGCGTGGCTGGGTAGCAATGAAATCCACAGCAGCAGAGGGCTGTTGGTCAATGGATAATTTCATGTTGTATCTTACCTATTGTTTTCGAAAGCCATAGGCTTGAGAAAACTCATGGCTTTATTTTTTCTTAAAGAGACAGAATCTGGATGCCTTAAATAATTTAGTTTTTCATGAAACTGGATTTCTGCCTTGCTTAGCTACACTTAGAAATCTGCTGAGGAAGCACAGATCACCTGTGTCATTGTTTACGGTGCATCGTATTGCACTTTCTGTGCTTGGCTTAACAAAGGTAATAGCTAACTTGCTCTTGACCAACAGAAGTCACTTTGCCTTGCTTTATTCCATAAAGGAAGGATGCCTCTCACCGTGGAGTGCTGGGTTAGGCTGTTAGATGTCCTTTTAAAGTACCTAGTATTTGTCTGTCTGCAGAATTACAACATTAAGATACATAATAGAAGCTTTACTTAGAAGCATAAGCCAAAGCGTGGTGCTATGAAGACACTGTCAGCAGAATTACAGTCCAAACTTGCAATTTAGCCATGTCTCAAAATGTCTAAAGTTTGAGTAGTAGGTTTCAGTTCTGAAGGAAGTGGAGTAAGGTTCATTCTTAACACAGCACTGGGTGCTGATACGCTTCTAAAATGGGCTGTGGGTCATCCTTATTGTGAGGTCATTGTTGCTTGGAAATATTACAGGTGACTGATGTGAAAGATGAAGGCTAACAAGTCAGTCAGTCCTGTGTAAATTGTTTAGACACTTATAATTCTCTGGTCCTTTCTGCTTTCTTGAGCACGGACCACCATGCCAAGCTGTACTACTCTGTTACTCTTCAGCAATATTTCAGTGCAAGATTTTTTATGTGCCTAAACATGGACTATGAGACAGATACACCCACTTTCACTGTGGAGTTTGAACTGTCTTCTTTCAATAGAAGTAAATGAAGTTTGTCCTGTGTTAGAAACTTAGCTACTAAGTGCTCTTAAATGACACTGAATTTATTTAGGCTGCTGAAAGGACACTGAATTTATTTAGGCTACTAAATACATAAAGTAAGGTTTAAAAGTGATTTTATTGTGCTTTCACTGTGCAAAACAGAACTGAGTTGTGATTTTAATCATCTTGAATATTCAACATTGCCAGATAGCTATATTGGATGGTAATATGTGTACGTAGGTAGGTTTAATTTAATAGTTGGTTCTAGGGGAAGGCAGCAGGAAGGCAACACAATAGTCTGGATAAGCAATAGCACGGCAAACATGCTGCAGACAATAGTTGATCTATCAGCTGTGAAGAGCCGACTTCCAGGCTCCAACTGAAGTTGCAGAGCCACCTCTGTAAGGGTGGGAGCCCAGGGATCAAAAGGGCACCAAACAGGATGGGTAACAATCAGCTGAGGGATATTTTTTTTTTGTAATGTGACATTTTAAAATTATTAAAATTAATTTTATTGTGAGAAAAGTGTATTTGAGTGTATTTAGATATGACACATAATACTATCAATCAGTAAGATAATCCGTTCTAAATATACTTTAAAAAAAAATAAATCCCACTGCCTGTTTGCCACTAAAATTTTAGCAAATGAGATGCTGGTGGAAACGAGCACTAATGAACTGACAACCTAGCTCTTGACAATAAGTGGGTTTTTTTAATTATAGGGTAGATACAACTGTTTTGATTGTTCCGCACTGTTTGTCCCCTTAGAATGAAATATGAAAAAGTAAGAAGCTTTATATTTTAATGTTTGAGTAATAGCCTAGAGATCTGAGAGGATGAGATCCCCTCATTTTAAAATAAGTGTTAAGCACTGGTGCTTACCATCAATATCAATTTAATTCAGATTAGTCTAATACCTTTTTTTAAAGTACTTAAATAAAATGGCATATAACTTCTGTCCACATGCAGTTTGAGGTTAGTATGGAAGTGAAATTCTATTTTGGAAAACATGCCGTGTCATATTCAGCCTTTTATGAAAGATAGTCCTGATTGTTTAATATGGCAATCCTGGGTAACTAACCTCAGTAAAGCAGAGACACAGAGCTTACAAATACTCAGAAAATGAGGGGGAAAAATAAGGGTCTAAGCATGAAGAAAATGGTTCTAGACGTACATGCTTAAAAATGTTAGGGGGAAAAAAAAAAAGGAATAATCTCTAAAGGGGGAACTGAGAGTTGAATGTGACTCCGGTATTTTAATAAGCGTGTCTTTTATGGTGTCTTCCTTATTACCAAAGCAAGAAGCAAAAATGTAGTGGGTGGGGCTGTAATAAATTGTGTTAACTTGGCCTGTTCCTGTGTGCAAACCAGAATGCTGTCCCTCATCTGCTCTGAATGGGGCTCTTCGGGAGGCCAACACTTCTTGGTGAGTGCTGGTATGACTGGGGGTAGAACCCATGCGTGGAAGTAAATGAAAAGGGGGGACTTTTGCAGAGTCAAATAATTGTTTGGAAATATCTGTTGAAGGTCAAGTAAAACCTTTATGATATTAGTTGGACAGTGAGCGACACTTTCCTCCATTATGATTTCACCTTCGATATCCAAAAGGAAGAGCTGCCAGTGAAAGCCCAGGTGGGAACTGGGAAGGTGAGAATCATTCACGGGTGTATGGCAGGTGAGGAGTTGGATTGGACAGAGATGAAGTGAAGTTGCCCTGCAAGTCGGAGGCCGTGGTGACTTTATGCTGCGAGTGGTGAGATAAAGGAGCACCTGCGTGGCTGCAGCTGGAGCGTCCCCAGCAACCGCCTTCAGGTTCAAGTGACAGCGGGGGTGTGGCCATGCAGCGCTTTCCCTGTGGGTCAGACGGACGCGGGAGGGCTGGCACAGTGTAGGAGCTCCCCTGTGCCTGTTCAGATTTACTTCTCCAATGGGAAACATCGGTGTTTGGGGTTCGGGGTTCTGTTTGATCCCCTCGCGTGCCCCGCTGCGCGGCCGTGGGGCGGTTACTGATTTACGGGTCTCTTGTTCTCCAGCACATCCCCCCGGCAGTGCGGACCACGAGAGGGGACAAGGGCAGGTGGTTTCAGCGGGGGAAGCGGACGGTGTCGGTGGTTCGGTTTGCCCCGGAGCAGTCTGAGTGGGTCTCGTTTGCCGGGTGCTGGTGGGACCCCACGAGCAGCCCTCAGCTCCGCGCCGTGCTGCGCCCGCTGGTCTCCTCTGGCCCCGCCGCGGTACCCGACAGCGGCTGTTGCCCACCGGGGGTGGCTGCTGGCCCAGGTGACGGACGCGAGCAGCGCCCCTCGGAGAGCTTTCGCCGGGGGAGGGCGGGGAGAGGCCGGAGGGTCCGGTCAGGGTCCGGTCGGGCCCCAGCAGGTGCCGGGCAGGTGCCGAACGGCCTCGGGGCGCGCACGCGCGACCCCGCGCTGCCAGCCCGCGCCCCCGGTGCCGCCTGCGC
>VZRW01008698.1:428755-445465 GCA_013398125.1 Aegotheles bennettii | reverse complement strand
GGCGGGCACAAGAGTGGTGGGAAGGAGCCAGCCCATGTGGAATGTGCACGGCTCCAGCCTCCACACGGGCAGGAACTGTTCCCTGGGTCTGGCGAAGAAAGGCAAGGATTGATGATGGCTTTGGTTGGTTATGGGCTTGGGTTTGTTTGGTTTTTAATAAGGGTAGAGGAGACACTGATGCCTTTCTTAGAGCATTCATTTAATCTCCCTGATAAACAGAGTTTTGTATTTGCAGTTTTAATTTCTTGCCTAATGTCTTTGCTTTTCACCAGATAAGTTAAAACCGACAGAAATAAATAATGGAAAAAATGTCGGTGCTCAAGGGAATTACCATATGAAGATAAAGTTGGCAGGAGGGAGCTCTGTCATTCTCCGGGTGGCAGAAGGATGTGCCAAAGCAAAGCCAGGCTCTCTCAGGCTTGGCTCTGGCTGGGCGAAGGTCTCTCCAGGATTCTTATGCTAAAAATCTAGGCTGAGACTTCCCTTTGAAGTCTTGAATTGGAAAGGCCCATCTCTACCACATCTAATTTCTGCATTAGATTCCAAAGCACATTTTGTCTCTAAATCTACAGAGCAGGAATCTGGAGTAACTCCTCATTAAAACAAAGGGAAATAGTTTTATGTATGGCCATAGCTGTTTGTTATGATATGTGCTATTTTTAGGTGTGAATGCACACCTATGAATCCATCTTTCTGCAGGTTTCTTTCATCTCTTGCCTTGGTAGTGTTTCAGTCTAATCAGTATGCAACAGATGATGTTTTTACTCTCTAACTTGAGCTGCTGATGGTCACATTGTACTTAGTATTCTGTCCTGCTCTTTGTAGTGGGCACCCTGCATGGAGAGATGGGTGACAGTGGCCTTTGTCCTGGGATTTGCATTGTCCCAGTTGACTTACATTAATAGTGGGGTTTTTTTAAGGGGTGAAGTATGTTAATCTAGCATGGTTTAAGACCAATGGAGTCTTTATATTTAGGTATATTAATGTATACTTGTGCTCTGTGTGTGCCTGGCACCTGGGGGAAAGGAAGAACCTCTGAGTGAATGTCACATTGCTCTATGATTTAGTTGGTAGTATTTTTTTGCATGGTTATGCGGGGAGTACCGGTGTTCTGTCGACAAGAAGCGGATTTGTGTTCCAAAGGGGTGATGCAGCTTTAGGACGCCAGGCTAAGGTGAGCAACTAAGTAATCCAGGGCATAGTAGGATTAGGCTACAGGGTGAAATCTGGTCAATTACTTCTCTACCTGGAAATCTCTTTAACTGCTGAGTATATTTCTTCATTACAGCACCTATTACTATGATGGATGTGACTTTCCATAGATTTTTGGCGAGCGGTTCATTGTTTCCTCAGAAGTCATCAGCTATTTCTTGCCCTTGTTGATATTTTAGTGTCTTAAGCCAATTTCATTTCACTGGCTGTGAAACAAACAGTGACCCTCGTATCTGTGATCATATATACTATTGAAAAAAATCACTGGATTTTAAGCATCTTCAACAGCTTTTGTAGGAAACTTTTTCACTGTGCGAGTGCCAGAGCACTGGAACAGGCTGCCCAGAGAGGTTGTGGAGTCTCCTTCCCTGGAGACATTCAAACCCCGCCTGGATGCGTTCCTGTGTGATGTACTCTAGGTGACCCTGCTCTGGCAGGGGGGTTGGACTAGATGATCTTTCGAGGTCCCTTCCAACCCTAGAATTCTGTGATTCTGTGCATGCAGCTCTAAGAAATACCACTGTTCTAATGAATGTAGAAAACATTTCAAGGTGGAAAGGAAGACAACCTAAGAAATGCTGTTTCTTCCCCTCTCCTTTCTGGTAGCAGATTTTCATAGAAGGTTTACTTCTTTTAACTTGCAGTTCATAATTGTTTTTAAGTTGATAATCACCAGTGATTGGGGTGATTCCTGGAATCACCTGTGTCATTGACCTTTGTTTTCAGCTCTTCAATACCATGGTGTGGATTTAAATGCTCTTGGGATTTCTATGCTGTACATCCTGACTGCATGTCACTCTGCCAAGGCTCAGTCGTAGACAGACACTAGAAATAAAACATAACGGAAAATGATTAGTGCAGGAAATCTAAAATGGTGTAAGATAAATTTTTATGAGTCTCGTTACCTTCTCGATAACTCCGGCTTTGTGATCCTGTTTTTTTCTGTTGTTAGGTTAAGAGATACAAAAGTAAACTAATAAAGCCAAGGAACACTATCAAAGGGGACAAACGAATATAGGTTAGAAGAACTTTTTTGTGAGTTTACTTCCATTTTGGTTTCACACTGATGTAAGTTAGTTTCCAAAGTGAATCTTCCACCTCCAATGTGTCATCTCCTTTTTTTTTTTAATGTCAGATAAGAACCTGAAAAGCATTGGTTTTTTGAGGCAGGCAGGTGAAGCAATTTTGAATAATTTTGTGCCATGCCTTTCGGGGCTTAAAACAGTGTGTGTGTGTTTGTCCCACCTACAGAGGTGATGGGAGACTTGTCTGTGACTTTGGACACGGCATGGCATCACACTCATTCGAAGGATGTGCTCATGCTTTAACCAAGACATTTAATTTAGTGCTTTGTTTGTTAAACAGGCATCTGTAACCTGTATGCAATAGAACTGCTTTTCTTGGTTTTGTTTCGGTTTTAGGAGTGTAGTAGCAACAAGAAATAGTCATTTGTGGTATTTGTGAGGGCATCTCCTTGGTAAAGAGTGGTATTTTGGTTCCTGCTTGTGTTTGGTAACCTTTAAGCCCTGACTGTTCTGTAAACTTCCAGACCTCCCAGTGCTGCAGGTAAAACTAATTTTGAAGCACTGGGTTAGAGTTCCTAGGGTTGCTTTTGTAAAACATGAGGCTGCTAGCAGGGTATGTTCATAGTGATGTGGTCAGGTTACTAATGCTTTCTTTTTCTGCTAGTATTTCTTTTCTTGTTTTGAGTCATCTGCCAAAAGGAGGACTGGTTTCAATGAGAAGCGCTCTGTAGTGCATACACATAAGAAAAAGACAGACAGCTTTTTTCAGTTAAGTGGAAAATATCGAGTGTGTATACCAACTGGTTGTATATACAAACTGTTTTTACTTTTAAGGTTGAAGTGGGTCTGATTCACTTGTCAAAGCATAGGGTTTGATAGCTGAGGACTGGACTTTATCTACAAAGGAAACCTTTCCAACAGGCCACAGCTTCTCAAATGCTTTAACTGATACTACCACGCTGAGCCACCCTACACAACAAATACTTGTGGGGCTATGTAGGGAACACTGAGGAACAGATCTGACTTCAAACTACCCTGGCCTGTCTTTCTACCTGGTCACTGTTTACCGTGACGAGATTGTCTGTGCTGCCACACCAGTGCTTGTGTTGCCACATTGGAGAGAGTGGCGCAAGGATGAGAATGAGCAGTTGGGAGGCTGAAGGAAAGTGGAGGGCATAAAAACTCTGGCCTCACATTAGTCAGTCTCTGAATAGCCTTGGAAAGTATTTCTGATTCTCTGTTGGTAACTACCCAAACAACAGTCTGTTTGGTTATTCTTTAGAAATATTGAGAAATGGCAAAAAAAGCTTTTTGCTCATCTTGTAATTTACAAGCTACTTGAATAGCTCTATGTAACCTGATTTTTATTCAAAGAATAGCTCAGATGGTAATGGAGAAAGCAGTATTGATTTTTATCAGTTTTCACTATATGGGTCCATTTGGCTCTAAGGCTGAGTCCACCCTACCAAACTGTGTCGACAAAGATCAAGATTTTGCTGTGTTTTCCCCCACTCCTCCTGACAGTATTTAAACAATTGTCTTGTGGAGAAGGTCAGCTGAGTACAGCATGTGTGTTTGCCTAATGTTTGAACACATTGCCCTAAAGTTTGTTAGACTGTTGTTAGATTTTTGTTGGCTTTTTTCCCTCTTGAAAAATTCACTGCTGATGTGGGAACATGAGCTTCTCTTCTTCAGCTTGCCCTCTCCACCCTCCTCATCCCCTCCCCCAAAAAAAGGGGATTGTTGATGGTCACTGCTTTGCATTCACTTCACAGAACTAACTTTTTTGACCTCAAAGATTTTGAATGAAGGGGGCAAACATCTGCTTTCAGACTTCTAAGAAGTTCAGGGGATGCATGCTATAAATTAAAAGCCACTGTCCTAGAAGAATGCGCTTACTGAAAACAAAGAGGCGACAGAAGATTAGCCGGGCATTTTGATTTGCAGCAATTGTTTTGGCCTGATCTTTCCTGGAGTGCAGTGTGGTGTTAACCCAGCCCAGCTCCACCGTGGCTGCTCAGGAGAGGGCTGGGCAGGTTGCTGGGGCTTGGCTGGGTGCTCCTGCTCTCGCCTTGCTCGGCCTGGTGACGTGGCTGCTCTCGGTTGAAGTGGTTCATGCAACTGCCTTGCAACTCGGTGCTGTGCTTGGAAGCAGTGGGAGCGTGAGACTAGGGAAAGTAAACAGACTGACACAGTCTGGTGTTTCCCACAGTTAAATGAAACCACACCTTTAGCCCACGTTGCCGATTGCCACACAGGCATCTGACCGCAGGTGTAGGGGCAGCTGTGTTATCTAGGTAAGAGAATCTAACTTCAGGCCACTGTCAGGAGACATTGCTCACCAGGCCTGCTTTTCTGAATCCTGAGTGAGCTACCTGATGAAAAAAACTTATCATTTTTATTTGCATTGGTAGAGTTGTTTTTTGCTGACGTTACCGCACTATACTGGCTCATTTTGCAGGCTGCCTGGTGCTAGCAGAAGGGGAGCAGAAGGAGCACGTGATGGTGAACGGTTCCACCCTGGTAGCAGCTGTCAGGTTGGCATAGCTGTATCATAAAATGCACTGTAAATTACCTGTGCAAAGAATTAATGCATCAACATGGTGTCTTGGCTTTGGTGGCAAAGCTCATTGAAGAAGCTGCCATAACTACAATTTCTCTGCTCCTGTGTTTGCTGGTCTGTATTGTGCCAGTTAAAACTGCTTACTTCAGGACTGCACTGTATTCTGAATAACTGAAGTTATAAAAGTAGCCCCTTCGTACTTTTATTTTCTGGTTATTTTAAACCCAGATTGTTTTCATGATGCAGTTTGTAATGTGGTCCTACACAGGCTGCCATCTACAGAACAGAGCATCAGATGGGAACGAGTGATCTGTGAAGGGTGGGCAGGGACTTCTGCAATCAGCTTCTTTGTTGAAGCCAGTCAAGGTGCTACTTCACCACGAAGCACTTATTCCTGACAAACTTCTCCATGTAGACAAAGTTATGATGTTTAAACTATACTAAATGTGCTGACATTTACAGTTCTATGAGTAGGAGTGCTGTGGTGGAAAATTATTCGAAGGTGAAGGGAAGGGCTAGCATAGCCTTTGCTGGGTAGGAAGCTACATGATCTGCAGCAGCAGAAGGAAGATGAAATCATATGACTCTGCAGGCATGGGGAAAAGAACTGTGTTCAGAATGGTTGTTGCAGCTCTCTGTCATTTATACTTTGGTTCTTCAAAATTTTTTTAACTTAACGTTTTTATCATTTTCTACAGACAGTCTCTCTTTGCCTTGCCAACTGTGAGTGTATGCTGTAGGCATACGTGCTTCTAATAGATAGGGTTGTCTGCAAATACGTTTGCTTCTCATATTGCTGATCTCTGAACCAAAGCAGAAAATCAAGGAGGGGAGAGAGTGAGATTCCAGGCTTGTTTCTGTTGCTTTATCTTGTCTCATTTTCCTGCCTCATTTCAGTCTGTGGCAGCTATATGGATGGCTGTGCAATTGCTAGCATTGCTGTCAGGTCCTAGTAGCCCCAGGGGCTGCAGTACTTGACCAGAGCTGTTTGAGGGTTGCTGTGCTGTCCTAATTTCGGTGAAATGTTAGAAGAGTGGAAATGCTTTTTGTTTGTGTTTTTTTTCCCCCTTCTTTCTTCCTGTTCTGTGCAGAAATGTGGTAATTGCTCTGAATTCTTTCTTAGTTTGGTGGCAGTGAGTCAGATGCTTAGCTGGTGTGTTTGGCAAAGCTCTCCTCTGTAAGTGCAGCAGTGCTGTTGTGCTTCAGGTGGGGATGTGTCCCTTTGCTTCTGTTTGGGGTGTGGATCCCCGCTTGCTGTCTGAACTGTTTGTGGGCAGTGGGGAGTGAAATCTTACCTCCTGTCTGATGCAGAAGGGTTTGTTTTAGTAGTAAAACCCTTACCTGTCCTTTTGATTTTTAAAAGTTTTAATTTTACATGTGATGCAGCAGAACTGATCTTGCTTTAAAGAGAGCTTCTAGAAATAATTTTCATGCTTTCTTCACACACTGAAATACTGAAGAACTGGATATTTTTTAGACAAGTGACAGTGTCAGCTCTCCACGTGCTGAGAGACTGCATAAAATGGTGTCAAAGCAGGAACAATTTGATCCATACTTCTAGCAGATACTTAAGTATGTGTGGTCATCTGAAGCATTTTAGCAAAAACCTGAGAGAAAGTTCTGAAATGATGGAAGCTGAGGCTGAAGCAAATAGGGGTTTGTAAACCTCAGTACTACAAAACGCTTGGTATTACTGATGTAGGTGCTTCTGCCATTTTGTGAGTGTTTGCCCACACCACCTCAGCAAGAAAATCAGTGGACACACAGGAGCATCTTTCTGTCTGAGGAGGAAAGGTGAATGCCTTGTCCTTTGGACTCAGGAGGAAGAAAGGACTATAGAGACCAGTATTTTCTCTGCGAGGGAGCTTGCCAGCCTCCTGTCACTGAGCCCTGGACATAATGCCACTTGAACAATGGACTTGCTAACTCTTGGTGAGACTTATATGGGTATTTGAAAAGAAACCTGCAGATCCAAGTAATGGTGCAAGACACCTGGAAGGCTCGGTCGGTCTTCTGTATGACAAAAATGAGGATTGGCATATTGCTTTTGCCTGGGAAAGGTCGGTGTTGGTATTGCAAATGGTGCTTTTAAGTGGTTTGGCTTCCTTGAAATAAGCTGTTTGTGGAAAGAGTGCTACAGAGTTAACGTGCTGCTTTAACCACAGGCAACTGTGGAGCAGGTTTAGAGCCCAGCATGGGTACTGAACGTTGTACTGATTTTTGTTCACAATTATGCCACGATTAGTACACTTTAGAAAATTATTTTATTTGAAATATGCACACATAAATATAAATTTTTTTAAAAGAAAGAAGTAGAAGCTTCGCGTTTTGTGCCTTTGCTATATTTTTTTCCTTTCTTGTTCTAACTCCTATTTTTGTCTCACCAAAACTCTATCATTATGGAAAGACATAGTTAAAACTTGGCTCAGCCCCTTCTGTCCTGCAAGACTGGATTGTTCTTAAGGCAAACCAATTTAATTGTATTCCAACTGCTTCCTTTTTGCATTGTTTGTTTCTGTTAGGTAAATGGTCCCAGTGGGGATAGTATCTTCAATACCTTGTATGCTCCAAAGCATTGTTATATTTCAATCTAATTCTGTTTGTTAGCATTATATTGTGCTAGGACAGAAAGACAATGGTGCTCCGTGTTTTTTGTAGCATAATCAAAGTTTTCTTTAAAGTTATTTTGGTCTTGGATATAGAGTAACTCTCCCTGTCTGTGCTGTGAATGTGACCACGTTAGAAGAACAAATTGATGCTGAATGCAGATGGCGCCAGTGTCCTGGAGCTGCATGTGCTGTAAGTCTGGGAATAATTGTACAGTAATGCTGCTTCTGAGCTTAAATAACTGAGCTATGGGAGGTTTTGAGGTAGGAAGCTGTTTTTCTGAACAAGCTGCTTTTTTTCCTTGATCAGTATCACTGGCTTTGAACCACAGGGGATGGTTCCAGGAATTGTCCTGCAATAATTGCTCTTTGAAAAAACGCTTTTAAATTTGCATTGCAACCGCAGGGCTCTGAACTGAGGGATCAAAACTGAAGCCGTCTTTTGCATTTTTTTCTGTTAAATGGCTACGTGTCACTCCTGGTTATCAACCTCTCCTGTGAGAAAACATCCCTGGTGTTTTAGTTAAACTGTTTCCAGGAGCCTCACCAGTTCACTTGTTGCACTGAGGGCAGCCCTGCCTTGCTCGGGCTGCTGCTGGGAAATTAACTCATCCCTTACAGCCCTGTCTCCTCCTCCTCTGCCCCCAGTTTGGTCTCTTTTATAAAAGGGTTTGGAAAAACCTTCCTCCCTCTGGCCCGGCCCTGTTTCCGAAGGGAATTGTTGGTGTGCAGGGCCTTATCTCTGTTGGCAGAGCTGCCTGCCTGGTAGGTGGCAGCGGGGGCAATGCTTTTCAAATGAGACTTTCCTGTGCTGAGGGAGGCCCTTGTTTTTTTGTTTTAACAGCTTCCTATTGTTTGAAACGGCAGGTTGTCCCCTCCCACGCTATTCTAGCTCTTTCTTCCTCCCTTAAATAATTTTTCCATGCAAGTATTACTCAGAGCCGTTACTCTAGCAGTGAGTCCTCTGAGAGTTTTCCCAGCCTGCTCTGATCTCCAGCTTTTGTTGCAATATCAGTATGGAGTTCATGCAGTAGCAAGTGGCTTCTGAAGGTAGGTCTTTCTGGTTTTTAAACCTGTTGCTTTTAATTTAGTGTCACCATTGCTGTGACATGACTGTTTTTTGATTGAATCCAAGTTGTCACGGGAATTCTCTCCTATATAAGGTACTGAAAGGTAGAAAATATTGCTTTTCAACGTGCATTGTCTTTGTTTCTAAGATGCAAAGAAGGAGTATGGCTTCAGTTTGTTAATAGTTTGCTTTTCAGTATTCTACTCCTGCTGTCTAATGCAGTTCATGTGTGTACATTTTATTCATGTTCTGCTACCTGTGTGAAAGGCACTTGCTAAGCCATAAGCTGCCCCTGGTCCACTGTAGAGTAGCTTCTTCTGACTAATAGTATCCATGATAAATTTGAAGATGAAGCCAGTCAGAATGTCTTCTTACCTTAATGTTTGTCACAGCTGGAAGGGAGGTTGGCAGTTCATTTCCCATCCTTGTTACTTTACAGGATAACTGTTACCTAGTCAGAAGCTCTGCAGACTGCTTTTTTGGTAATTCAGATGCAATTTTGCATCCCTCTACTTGTTGAATTCTGTGTTAGAAAGTTGGTAATGAAATGAGTCATTAAGTATATGTAGAGCTTTCTTATTGTTTTGATGTGTTGATTTGTGAAAGTCAACTTGCTTTGGCTGGTCTCCTGATCCCCTGCCTTCTGCAAAGTGTCTTGTTTCCAAAATAAATAGTAATTATTCTGTAAATTCTGGAAGTCTACCACTTCTGTTCCGTACTTCTTACTGCTTCAGCTTAGCATGAAGTACATCTTCGTTTAAATTTATAGGTTTGAAAAAACAACAACACAATTTTCAAACACTTGGTGATACTAAGCAGAGGTTTTAATTACACAAAATAATAAATCTGGTTCTAGAATTTGTCACCAGACGGAGGAGGAAAAAAAAGAAAATCTTATGTATCATTTGCACTGCTCATCATTCAGTATAATAAACACTTTCTGCCTGTTCAAATGCATTATTTTATTTTTTTTAAAGAAATAACTTCTTTGGAATCCTGGGGTGTTTTAGGCTGCCTGAGATATTGATCATAGCTTGCTGAGGCAGGGCTCAGCTGATCCACATCTGGAAGAGGAAGTCCCACTTGACTTGCCCTGGCTCCAAATTCTCAATGTTTTGATTCAGCTCACTAAACCACAAGGAAATAAAGCAAGGTCCTCTCCTCCCCATTCCCCTAGAAGTGCTGATTTTGTGAGCTGAATTTGCTTCTGTGAACCAAAGGGCAGAGGTGTTAACTGCTCACCCCAGAGCGCTGGAGTAGGGAGGGGGAAGTGCCCTCCTCCTTACTGTGATGGCCATGAGATATTGGGTTCATTCGTCCATAGAAAAAGGTCACTCTCAGACATCCCCTGTCGGAGGTGATGGGTCTTTCTGCTAGTACATTGTACTTGGTGGCAGTTAGAGAAGCCTTAGGCATTTTTATTTTATTTTTAAACTGGCAGTTCAAGAAACCTCTTGCTTTTCTTTGACAAGCAGAGAAGTGTTGTGAGCATACAGGCGTTTGTGTTCATTTATAACATTCCTACACCTGTAGGTTACAGTTGGTAATCTCTAGAGTTTTAGGTGTCTTAAAAACACAAACAGGCTGATTCTGGGTTAGAGAGTTCCCCATCTAAGGCCAAAGAAATATGACAAACAGCCAGAGGAGCAAAGGAAGCAGACTGTGGTGGCTGTCACGATGAACAATGGTTTTGGCACACCTGCTGCCTCGCCGCTGAGCTTCTCCGTGCTTGGCAGGAAAGCAGTGATTTGGAGGATAACCAGATAGTTTTGTAGATGTTTTTGGTATGTTTCCATCTTCTCTGAGGGAGAGAAAACAGAAGCACTTGCTTTATACTGTAGCTAATGGCTGGTGAAGGCTGGCACCATCAACTTTTGGGGCAGGATTTTAATAATGCACTTACAAACAGGAAAGTCAATATTATACTAGACCCAAGGGCCCTTAGAAGCAAATACAGGGAGACTGGTGTATTATGGGAAGGAGGAATAGTGGGATATAGTTAAAGCAATGTGTTGGAGAAAATTATACTCATACTATCCTTCTGAATATATATATAATATACATTTTTATATACTTTTATTCAAGGAAAAAAGTTCCTCTAGTAATCAAGAAGCAAAATGACAAGAGCTGGAACAAATGCATTTTTAAGAGGGCTTTGCAGTACAACAGTTTTCAACTCCACCAAGAGCCAAGTGATGTTAATCAGTTGCTGTATCTCCTGGGAGTTGTCAGATATAAGCTGCGAGACAGGATTACTATTTCCAAAGAACAGCATCCCACTGTAATTTCATCTATTTTCCAGTTGCGTTTTTTCAGGTTCTGATATTTTGGATCATCATAGTAATCCCTTTTAACTGATGTATGAAATGTATTAAATGTATGTATGATGTATGAAATTCCACAAGTTTTCTCTAAGTTTCTAATGTACTTGATTTGACAAGAGGATGTGTGTTACTATTGCTGTCCTAATTGGTGAGTACCTGGGTCACCAGAGCAGAGAACTTGGAGTGGCTGGGAAAAAATGTGAGTGCTAAAAAGCCAGAAATTTTTCCTTCTGGTCTAGCAAGGAAAATACATCTAACATTGCACATGTAAGCTTAGAGCAGTTTAGCTTCAAATGGAGTGACTTCAGTCCCGACTGGCCAGAAATGTAGGTTTTTTCCGGGTTGGCCCCTTGTTTGCACATGTGCACACACACGTGTATGATTTATTTTATTTTCTTAATGACAGAGGAAGGATGCATAGACTCTTAAATCTGGATAGAATATCCTTATTTTTTCCTGTCTCCCTTACAGGTGTGTATAAGGAAGTGTTGCGTGTTGTAATGCTGGTTAAGCAATGGATAATAATAATAATAATAATAACAACGGTATGTCTGAGTGCTTTCTTCTAGTATTGAGGGAAAATTCTGTAATTGATTTCTCAACAAAACATTTATTGTGGTGTAACGAGGTGACTGCAAATACCACTGTGGTGTGGTAAGCCTTCTTGACAAGGACAGCTTTCAGAGGTGTAGCTTTCCCAGATGTCAGGTGTTGTTCCTTGAAGGCTGGTTATTCTGAGGGAGAGGACTTTTAAGCAGGACAGTGTTTGGTTTTGTCCTTCCATTGCCTCGCTGGTGTTCTGGATCTGCAGCTGTTTCTGTACCAAATCGCTAATCTTCCTTAGACCCTCTTCAGTCAAACTTGAGAGTTCTGTCCCTGGGGAATTCCCTGGGGAATTCTGAGGAGAAGTTACATCGTACAGCCTGCAGTGCTCGGAGACGTGAGCCTGGAGCAGTATCAACAGGTCTTGTCCTTACAGGATTTGGCAAGAGGAGGTGTGAGCAATGTGTGGCATGTAACTGTACTGTGCAACTGGAAGCTGAAAGCTCTGTCCTGTGACCAGCTCCAGGTGGTGCTGGTGTGGGGGTGGCCGTGTGATCTGTGCTGGGGCTGCGGGAAGAAGTAAGCCTTGGAGACTGTCTTGGATTGTCATAGCAGAATATGGAGTCCTCCACAGGTTTGAGGTGGATGTGTCTAACCCTTTTCCTGTGCTGAGCTCCCAAAAAGACTGAAAGGATTTTAACATCCAAAAAAATCAAATCTTATTTAAATAAGTACTAGAAATTTTGCTTTCTTAAAAGAGAAAATCCCAAAGAACTATAGAAGACAAAATAGAAATGAACTTGTGTGCAACTTTGCTGTTGCCCATTACATCTGTGCTTCCCAGCATGCCAGTCACTGAGTGGCCCCAAATGTTTTTCAGACATTTTGTGCTGTGCCTAAGGCCCTGCAGCCCCTGGGGCCCTCTCCTTTGAACACCCTGTGTACATCCCCAAGGGGGACAGGGCAGGGGGGACCGTACCCCTGCACCCCCAGGGGTGCTACATGGCACAGCCACACTCTTAAAGGACCACACATGTAATTAGAAGCAAGAAAGCAAACACTTAAATTATATCATCCTGAAACCCAGTTACATCCCCATGACCTGCTGTGCGAGATGGAGTGGAAGAGCCCATAGGGCCACTGTTGCCTTTTGCTTGAGACCTTTCCCCAAGGGTTCTCTGTGATCCACCCCTGTTCCCTGACACACTCTGCTTGAAGGGATGTGACACACCCATTTAGGCTGGGTACTTCTCTCTGCAGGGGAAAAAATGGATGAATCAAGTGCACAGAATATAACATACCAGTTTAGGATGCCCTGCTTTCTGAATTTCATATGTTCTAAGCTGGACTGAGCCAGAAGCTGTGTAACGCTTTGTGCTTAACTTTGCAGCGCTCCTGGGAGTCCCCGTTGGAAGGGTATGTGGTCTCTGCCAGACACACGTCCTCTTTAGTTTCACAAGTGGTTTCGGACATTGATGCAGGATCAGATTTGGGAGAGTAATAGAAATAGCTGCTTGCTTTTCAGCAGAGCTCAGACTCACAGCACCATTGAAACAGTTGAACTACTTCTGGAAGATATTAAACTAAATCTCTGAAGTAAGCATCCTCTTCTTTACAGTCCAGACTGAAATCCTATTGTCCGAAGTTGAGCAAGGCTGCAGTTTTCTCTGGCTGCTCTTTCAGTGTTGAACTTGGTGGCTTTAGCGGTCACTGTTGGCTGGGTCCTTTGCAGTGCTGTCAGGCCATGCCTCGGTTTTGTATATGGGTGCACATGTATTTACCCTCACACTTGCTCTTTCTCATTTTGTTTTAAAAGAACGACAACCAGTTCTAGAAGGATGTTTTCATCTCCAAGTGTACTGGTTGGTTAAATGTGTTGTAAGTTCTCTGGGAACACACAGAATTCTGTTTTGATTTCATATTTAACAGGTTTCTTCCAGGTGCAAAGAGAAGAACTCTTGCGAACTTACATCTTCGTGCTCTTATTCTGCCAATGAGCAGCCTGCAAACAATGTGGGAAGGCTCCTCTTGTGTTCTGTACCTCCTCTTGAGCACTTTCTGGGTTTTTTTTTTTGTTAGGGAGCTTCTGGTGCCGCTCAGTGGTGTCATTTCATCACCAGTCAGAGAAAAAAATAAATTAAAGCTGTTTTTCTTACCCCAACACCCAACTGGTCTGTCCAGCTTGTATTATACTGTATTTCCATAGCTTCTGCTTCTGTGACCCATTAGGACAGAGCCTGCTTGTGCTCAACAAGAGTCTCTTTCATACTTTGTGGATCTCTCCAGGCCACAGCAAGACACAAAATAATCCCTTTTGCATTTGGGAGTTAACAGTACTTCTCTGGTGAAGATAAAATAACCTTTGTGAATGAAAACAATAACAATATCTCCATAAGCTTGGTTTTGATACAAGGTACTTGTATCATTGTTTCTGCATTTTATAGAATGATCAGCAGCTGTAGATTCCAAGATTTTAAGATACTAAAATCTGTAAGGAGAGAATTGTTCATGGTTTTTTTTTAATCAGCATCTGGTAAGACTTACATAAATACTCTCTTTGAATCATAACTTAGAAATTTGAATTAAGACTTTGAATTCAAAGAGGCTGGCGTTTTGTGAAAGTTCATATGCAAGTCTTATGGCTTCACCTTACTTTTCGTTGTAACACAAAATGAAAGATCTGTATTTTGGAAAACTTGTTTATAGGATACAATCTGCTTTGCACACATGAAACTTCCATCTGTGTATACTATGCATATACTGTAATGTTTCAGTTTCTGAAATGTATTTCCGACAAATATACTGTATATGTAAATCAAAGGAAGTACCTCTTGCCTGTTTTGGCTGTCTGTTCCAAGTTTCACACAGTGGAATAGGTTGGACTGAATTTGAAGGCGTTCTTTACAACTGCTTGATAGAAAGATACCAGAGGGGTTTTGTTCTCAAAATTTTTATTCTAGTATATCTTTCAGAATGTCTTATACCAGAAGAATTTAAGCAGAATAAATTGTCTGTTTGTAAGAGGCTTCTCAATGAAAGTAAAATTTCAACTGAGGGAGGTAACTGCATGTCCTGTTACACAAGGACTCCTTCCTTGTGGTTGCAAGGAATCATTACATGACCTTGTCTGTATTTGATGTTTAGCTGTGAGTTCAGGACTGTTACACATTCAGTTGTCATTATCCTCTTCTTTAATACAGGGAGCCATGCAAAACGATCATTAACTTTATGAGATCATGTGATGGATTGGGTCTGCAGCTGAGGAGAGGCACAGCATGTCCACGGCTGTCAGCTCAGCCACCAATGGCCCAGTTGGCCAGGTCTGGTCTCTGGGTGTGGGAGCCATGGGGAAGCCATAGTAGCGTATTACAACTGCTCTGTTTGCTAGTGGGAGACAAGAGCACTATGTGCAAGTTTGGGATGTAAAGTTTTGAGGTTTGGCCATGTCTATTTGCTTCCTATTTAAAAAAGGAGAAAAACCCAAACCTAATCAGCTTGCACAGGGAGTCTTTTTCTCTGTAATTTCCTCCAGTGCATTGATCAGATGATTTTTTCTGCTGGTCTCCTAGTTGTATAGATGACAAGAAAGTGGGCTTTGAGTTCTGCTCACCCTGTTTGTATGTTCCAGGTTGTTGGTGAGGTGTATGATACCATGGTATGTTTCCCCCAACCTGTTTGTTTGTTTTACTCTTCCCATATGCTATGAGCTGCTGTTGGAGATGGGATGTTTTGATTCAGTGAGCTTTTTCTTGTGGTTATGTGCAAGTGTTTTTCCTGCTCGGGTTCTAAAGTCTTCAGTGGGTTTTGTGGGAAAATACTTCTGTATACAAAGCCAAATGAAGCAAAAATTAGTTTCCCTGTTCTTGTTAGTTATGCTTATTGCTCTAAAATGAAATAATAATGGTCTTAAACCCAAGTTGAGATTATTAAGTGCTTATGCATATGTGTGCACACTCGTGACTCTGCTGAAGTGTTATTTATAGCTATACAGCACAGATGACTGCTTAAAAACCAAGAATAATCAGCATGTTGTGGATGCTGGGTGTATGGTTTTATGGTTTTTATGTAGAAGTATTAATCAATATGATGCTCTGTGGTGCAGCAGTACTCCTTCTGATTGTCAGTTTTAGCAAGGCAGAAAAAAATGGTGTCAGCATTTAATACTGGGACCAAACACAGGCACCTTGAACTGCTGCTCGCTCTGCTTATGTGTACTCGCTCTGCTTTTGTTGAACAAGTTCCTCAATACTGCTTCAGTTTTGCACCTGGGTATGTCACTAGTCTGGCAAGAACATGAACATGTGTTATAAGCCTATGACACATGCTATGTAGTAATGGTGGTGTAGACAAAACACAAAATACAGTGAATTAATAGTTTGAAAATAAGCTGTAACTATTACTTTAATACCAAACACTATCCTGAGCTAAGAGAAAAGAGGGAGGGAGTAAATGCTTTTATTGTACTGTTGAATGAATATATTGTCTGGCCCCAGCTGGTCCCACCTTCCTGATCATGAGGGAGGTGGAAATTGTGTCTGCCAACTCTGTGTGGAGTTTTTTACTAGCCAGTGGTATCAAAAAGTCCATTATGTGCCTGTGTTGAGGAACCTGATTTCTGCCCTGGATGTCATCTTTCCCCTTGAGCACTACCTGAAGAGAGCAGTGTTTGATGGCTTCTTCAAATACATTGGAGACAAAACTAACACCAGAGGCAATGTAGGCCCACTGCTAGATGAGGTGGGTGCCCTGGTGACAGAGGATACAAAGAAGGTGGAGCTACTGAATGACTTCTTTGTCTCTGTCTTCACTGCTGTGGACTGTCCTCAGGAGCCCCAGACCCCTGAAGCCCCAGGGGAAGTCAGGATAAAGGAGGAGATTGCCTTTGTTGATGAGGACTGGGTTAGGGATCAGTTAAGCAATCTGGACATTCACAAATCCATGGATCCTGACGGAATGCACCCATGGGTGTTGAGGGAGCTGGCAGAAGTCATTGCTAGGCCACTCTCCATCATCTTTGGTAAGTCATGGGCAACAGGAGAGGTGCCTGAGGACTGGAGGATAGCAAATGTCACTCCAGTCTACAAGAAGGGCAAGAAGGAGGACCCGGGTAACTATAGACCGGTCAGCCTCACCTCCATCCCTGGAAAGGTGATGGAACAACTTGTTCTTGGCACCATCTCCAGGCATATCAAGGATAAGAGAGTCATTAGGAGCAGTCAGTATGGTTTTACCAAAGGGAAGTCATGTTTGACCAACCTAATAGCCTTCTATGAGGAGGTGACTAGGTGGATAGATGATGGTAGAGCAGTAGATGTGGTTTATCTCAATTTCAGTAAGGCATTTGACACTGTCTCCCACAGCATCCTTG
>VZRW01008698.1:359358-428552 GCA_013398125.1 Aegotheles bennettii | reverse complement strand
ATAGGTTGGGGTCTGACCTGCTGGAGAGCAGAGAAGGGGAAAGGGACCTGGAGGTCCTGGTGCACAGAAGGATGACCGTGAGCCAGCAATGTGCCCTTGTGGCCAAGAAGGCCAATGACATCCTGGGGTGTATTAGAAGGGCTGTGGTTAGTAGGTCGAGAGAGGTTCTCCTCCCCCTCTATTCTGCCTTGGTGAGGCCACATCTGGAGTATTGTGTCCAGTTCTGGGCCCCACAGTTCAAGAAGGACAGGGAACTGCTTGAGAGAGTCCAGCGCAGAGCCACAAAGATGATCAAGGGAGTGGAACATCTCCTTTATGAGGAAAGGCTGAGGGAGCTGGGGCTCTTTAGCTTGGAGAAGAGGAGACCAAGGGGTGACCTCATTAATGTTTATAAATACGCAAAGGGTGACTGTCAGGAGGATGGAGGCAGGCTCTTCTCAGTGATGTCCAGTGACAGGACAAGGGGGAACGGGTGCAAGATGGAACATAGGAGGTTCTGGGTGAACATAAGGAAGAACTTTTTCACTGTGGGAGTGACAGAGCACGGGGCCAAGCTGCTCAGAGAGGTTGTGCAGTCTCCTTCTCTGGAGACATTCAAACCCTGACTGGATGCATTCCTGCATGACCTACTCCAGGGGGGTTGGACTAGGTGATCTTTCGAGTTCCCTTCCAACTCCTAACATTCTGTGATTCTGTGACTTTGGAATTCTTAACACATCACCAGAAAGACCTATTTTTCTACCCAAAGGCTGTCCATCTGTTTGATCAAAGTCTATTGCTACTCTCAGTGTGTTGCTGCCTTTGCTGTCTGTGTTGTCTATCCTTTGAAATTGAAGTACTAATGGTGCTGGAGTTCTTCTGTTTTCCTGCAAAAGCTATTTCTTACTTACCTGTGGTTTTTATTCTATGTGGATGTGTGTGTATTAGCACATTCAGTTGTTTCAAGTGTTACTGAAACCAAGATAGAATGAAATAGAGTTTAATGAAACAGAAGGATTTGTGGTGCTGTAATATGAACAGCATGTGATTTGGGAGTTGTTTGCTACTGACTTCTGTTTTAAGGAAGGAAAGGGGTGTGAAGATTGACAGGGGAACTCAGAAAGGTAGCTGTTATGGAAGAGGAAGAATTTTTCTGAAAAATCTCTACGTTCTTCAGCAGTGAAAGTCTGCAAGGTCAGGAAAAGAATGGCAGCAGGATTTTAGGATTTAAAAAGTTGCCAGTCACTAAGCCTTATGTTCCTGAATACTTCTGACTACTTTGGAAAGCTTCTATGAAATCTTTAGTCACTGTTGGGCTGGAATTTGCAAGCCAAAGTAGAAAACTTTTGGGTTTTTGGGTCAGTGGTATTATTGGAAGAGAGATGAGATTATTTTCTTGTGAATAAGTATCACTGGGAAAAGGGCCTTGAAATCTTGTTGCAGTAACTGATGGCTGTAAAATGCAGAATTTTGCAATGAAAATTTTTGTTTATGTCTGGACATTGAATCAAATACTGAATTCATCTTGAAGCTCCTCTTTGGCTAGTCAAGGTAAAGCTTTGCAAAGGAAGGAAACCAGCAGGAAGCTGGCTGAGGGTTCTCTAGAATCAAACCAGAACCTTCCATTTCACCATATGGTTGACAGCTGCCCTGTTCCTATTTGTCGTGATTTTCTGTGTTACAGGATGGATTTGTGATGTTTAACTGCTTTTGAACACTTGCATAACATTTGAAGCTGCCGTGTTTTTCCAGTTTATCCTAACTCCACAAGTTCCAAATAAAGTGGGATGAAAAGCTGGTTTCACCCCACCCTTCCTCCTTCTGAAATGACCCACACCAAGCCTAGGGGTACGTAGGGTGTTTTTTAAATACAGTCTTGGGAGAATAAACTTAGATTTCATGTCAAAAGTAATACAAAACTTTGGATGTCCAGGATAAACTTATACAGGATAAGCATTTCGGAAATCCAAGTGTGTTAAGATGCAGGCTTTTATTACCATGTACAAGAGTCATAAAGAGCTGGGCAACTGTGAAGGGGAAATCTGAAGGGAGTACAGATTGGTTTGAAATGGGTTTGAATTTACTGCAGGCTGGGCAGACTTTCTTAATCTTATATATATTCCTTCCATCTTCAACCATCAGAGAAGTTCTTGGGAAAACAGATCCTTTGGGCTGTCTGACAGAAAGGGGGGCAGCTGCCTCTGAAGGATTTTGGAAGTAGGACACAAAGCTGTGGGCTTGTCTGCCTTTGTCCCTGTAACCCCCCCAGCAAATGCATGTGTTGAAAGTACTGTGGTGCATGAGATCAGTGGTTATTAATGCCATGTTTTTGATATGAGTAAAAGTTCTATCTAGGGAGTGAAGTGTGTTTTGGCAAGAAGCCCCACACAAAGTAAATAACATGGCCTTTGCTTCTCTAGTTCTGACCTCATCTCTCTCATTGTTTGTCTTCAAACAGAAACCCTTTATTATTCAATTATCCCACATTGTGCTCTTGTAAATTGCAGTCTCCAACAAGAGATGCTTTCCTCCAGAAACTTCTGGATCATCTTGCAGGTTAAGTTATTTTTGATCACAAAAGGCTGTAATGCTGGCTTTAGATACTTAGAGCCGTGTACTTGGGTTTTTTTATTGTAATTTGCCTTTGAATGGTTGTCATGCAGTGTTAGAGCTCTTTACTGGATGGGTTTTAATAGCTTTTCTGATTATTTGAGAGCCAGCTGTATGCTTTGAGTCCTATTAACTGCTTTACGAATTTCTGAACATGGCTGTCCTACTCACCTCTCTCAGTAGCTCTATAGGATAAATGACATACTTTTTCCACTATTTTGAACAAAAGTCTGTGTGGTCGTAGGTTTGCATGGAAGACGGGTGCTTATCAGCTGATGTCCTTCTTTCAGGAAAGGCTGCAGAAATGACTGCTAAGACTTTGTAACCCCAGAGAAGCATCTGCAGGCAGTTGGGAAGAGGCAGAGAAGTTCCCCTTGAGCTTGAGTAGATAGAAATTTCTAGACCTCCACCATCAGTGAGCATACTGCAGTTCAAAGCCAATGGCTTTCTGCTGCTTTTTTACTGTGAGAGATGCTCTTTAAATAAATCTGGCTGACAGTCAGGCTTAAAATCAAATGATTGAGATTAGGTAAGTGTTTGCAAGATTTCCTTACACTGTTTAAAGAGACAGTCCGCTGTAGTTTTATAAAACCTACAAGCATTTTTGGATGCAGAAGTTGGAGAATTGCTTGCTGTAAAGAATATCTTCATGCAGTATAGAGCTATACTTGACCCCAGCAGCTTGCAGTCTCACTTTGGGGGATGTTTCTGCAGAACATGGTTTCTCCATGCCCCTTGTTGGTCTGAGCAGCTAACAGGAACATAGAGTGGGTTTGTTTTTGTTTTTCATGGGTTTTTTGTTTGTTTGAAAAGTTGTTATAAGAACATATTTTTCATAAAGAGACTCGTTCAGTTTTCTCCCTCCGATCAATGTGGAAGCAGTAAGCTGTGTACTAGTTCAGAAATGCCAACATTGCCACTTCAGGGAGCTGTATTCCCAGAGGCAATTTTGCCCATCAGTATCCTGCCTACAGTTTCTTCAAGTGCAATACAGTACAAATACAGTGGCAGTGACCGAAATTACTGCAGTTTTAGTCAAGGATGCATGTTTATCCCATTTTGCTTGCTGTGCTGTCCAGTACCTTCAGTTTTGGCTTCCATTATCTTGAGGAGAAGTGGCCTTCATTGTGGCTTCTAGGCAACTTGCAGTGTTTGTCACAGGCTTGCTGTACCCTCACTCTCTAAAGGAGTACATCTGCAGATTTGGGGAAACTTTTCTTTTTAAACTTCACTCCAGGATAATTTTGACAGTCTTTACTAGCAACTTTTTACCTAACATTTGGATAATTACTTTTGCGTCAGGTAAGTGGAAACATTTCCCTGGTGTCTGCAAAAACCATTTGTCATAACTTTACACTCTTACAACACTTCACAGACTAGGAATTGTGAAATAGCAGAATGAAAAATAAGGAAGACCAGTATGAGTCTGTCATGGGCATCAGTGGTGCTGTCAGGTGCTGTCAGTTCCCAGTTCCACCTGGTAGGCACAAGTAGCACAGAGCTGGGCAATTAAGTTGTTCCTTTAAGAGAAAGACTGTCAAATGGGTGTAGGCTTGACAGCAAAAGCATCACAGGCTTTTTTTTCCCCTCTTCTTAGAGCATAGCAATCAAGACTGAAAAAAATGCATGCATAAAGCAGAAAGTTTTTTCTCTATTGTCCCACTAGCACTATCAAAAAATTCTTGGAGGTAGAGATGGAGGAAATAATTATACCTTTTTGTAGTTACACTGTATATTCTAGGTGCACAAAAAATCTGTTCAATATTGCTGGCTAGCTGAGAATCTCAAAAAGATGAGACGTCCTCAACAGGAGGAAGTTATCCCCTCTTTGGCTGTGCTGCAGCTGATTCTGTCAGGGATGTTTACCTTTAAGATTGCTGCTTTGTTCCCTCTTTTCTTCACCCAGCCTCATGGTTATTCAGTAATGGGAACTTTTTCTGTGCCTCTATTTTGTTTCATCACCTTCAAGATTGAATTTAGATTGATTTGCAAAGCTGGCTATCCTTTGGCATGTCTAAACTGTAATGAAGGTCTTAATATTGATAGCTCTGCAATTAAATATAGTTTAATCCATGCAGAAATTAGCAAATACTTTCATCATTTTAGCTACATGGAGGAAGTATGTTCTTAAGCCTCTAGTTGTGGAAACTCTTTCCCTCTAACTGAGAACAGCCATGGGATCAGTCAAGGGAATTGTTCCTGTGCCTCCTCACCAAACGAGTGACCCTGACCCAAGTCATGGGGGGGAAAACTTTCACCGAAATCCTTTGTCTTGAACAAGTCTGTCTGTCTTTCTTCCTTCCTTCCTTCTGTTTTGTTATGAAAAATATGAAAATAGGGGATTTAAAAGCCATTTCTCATCTACTTAGTCGTTCAGAGGTGGTGTGGCATGTGAAAGGACAATTTGCCCTCAACACCGTAAATCTATTCCCTTCCACCAGAAAAGGTGGTAGAATCTTGGGCGTGGGGGAGACTCTTCTAAAACCACACACATTCATACATTGAAGTATTTACTTTGTTCTTTGTTTTGAAAGTTTCTTCAGAAATAGAAATAATGAAAAATAAATTCTAGACTTCTGCTCTATTTAATGGTGTGATAAATACTTAATTGGTGGTTTCAGCCATACCTAGAGCTAAATGGAAGCATCTCCTTTTCTAAATGGGTTATTTTAATTCAGCCATGTGCTTGGAATGGTTCATCAAGCAATAGCCTAAAATGTTTGGAGAGACATGAGACTGCAGTAAGAGAGGAGTGTTACGGGTTTTTTTTCTCCTTAAACAGTGATAGAGGGACCTCACCAGAGAACAAAGGAGGTTATGTTTCTGTGTGATTGATTTGGCAAATGAATATGAGAATTAACGGGGACTTTAACTCTTCTGTGGTATGTGTCTTGTAGAGTGCTGTTCTCTGCTGTCCCAAGGACAGACTTGGCTTTCTTCAGGCCAGAAGTACGTGCTGAACCATGGCCAGCTTTGCTCTGGGGTTGCATTTCTGGAGATGTGATGGGAGTGGTGCCCCATGCCCCTCCCTTGCCTGTTGAGCCTGTCTTTGCAGCTGGGAGCCCTTCCTCTTCCCTGAAGGAAGCTGTTGCCAAACAGCATGAATTCAAGGGAAAATCTAGAATGTTGGATTTCCTTTTTTAAATTACATATTCTCTCTATATAAATAAAGAATATATTATTTACTCTTTATTGTAACATTTGTATAACATTATTATAAGGCTATGCAACTTTTCAGGGATATAGCTAGCTTTTTTAATCACGCTGGCTGGAGTAATTTTGTGCCTTATTCCAGTGAATAGTGTTCTTAACATGATAAACAAAATTGAAGTACCTTAAAAATTTTTAGGCTTTCTGCCTCAGTTCATTGTGTCTCTAAGAGAATGTGTTGAGTAATGAACCAAGAGCATCATTTATGCTTTTGCATCTGGCATACCTCCTATTTTGGTCATGTTTCTGTGTTAGTAGAATTTCCAGCAATGACAATCCTGTCTCTTTTCTTCTAGAAGAACAGTTTTCTTAGGTCTGATAACACCTTTCTCTCTTAACTTCAGAGTCAATTTTCTGGAATCATCCCAAGATGCCACTGGGACATACAGTAGCTACAGCTTTTGAATTTGGCATCAGGCGGGATTTTTTGTGGTATTTTGGGGTTTGGGGTTTTTTTTAACATTTTTTTTGTTTGTGTGTGGTTTTGTTTTTAATGTAAGAGTTATGGGGAGCTGCTGTTGTTGTCACCTAACACTAAAATGCTACAGAAGGCTGGAAAACTCCATTGGCAATTCAGTTGTAAGGGTTTTCCTTGTACTATTAAAAAGCTGTTGGCTTGTATGTGTTCTTAGTAGGGGAGCAGTCTTTCTCAAAACTTCTTTACTCAGAAACAATATATGAAAATGTTCTCAACTACATAGTTCTCTGAAGCTTGTGGCATACCTTGAGCACTGTGTGCAGTTTAGGGCACCGCAATATAAAAAAGACATCAGACTACTAGAGAGTGTCCAAAGGAGGGCCATGAGAATGGTGAAGGGTCTGGAGGGGATGTCTTATGAGGAGAGGCTGAGGTCACTTGGATTGTTAGAAGAGGAGGCTGAGGGGTGACCTCACTGCAGACTATGCCTTCCTTACAAGGGGAAGAGAAGGGAAGGGACAGGTACTGATCTCTTCACTCCTGTGACCAATGACAGGACTTGGGGTAACATCAGGGAGCTGAATCAGGGGAGGTTTAGGTTAGATATCAGAAAAAGGTTTTTCACCCAGAGGGTGGTCGAGCACTGGCACAGACTCCCCAGGGCAATGGTCACAGCACCAAGCCTGAGTTCAAGAAGCGTTTGGACGATGCTCTCAGGCACATGGTGTGACTCCTGGGGTGTCCTGCACAGGGACAGGAGTTGGACTTGATGATCCTGATGGGTCCCTTCCAACTCAGCACATTCTATTATTATATATATCATTGAAGTATTATCATCACTTCAGAAAGTAAATTTTGTTTTTTCTTTAGTTCTGTGGTTAGGACTGCTTATAAGCTACCAAAGTATCTGGGCGAAGTGGCATGTTTGGAGAACACCTACATCTGCTGACAGGCTTGTGCAGCAATAGCCTTCCTCTTCCCTTGCAGATCGCTGCGGTTCTCTTAGCAATTGTATGTTGGGTGTTTAAAGCATGGGAGGGTTAGCTGGTCTCCACTGATGGTTCATCAGTGGTAGTGGAAACAAACTAGAATATTTTAATGATGATGGTTGGTTTTTACAAGCGTTCTTTTTTTCTGCTAGCTTTTTGCCTGCCCTTTTTATGGTAAAGCAGAAGCTAATTGAATCTGTAAATAATCCATATGAATAGTCTTACTTATATTTCAGGTTAATTAGGATCCTATTTTTTAGCTATTATATAATGTTGTAAGTTTTTAGAGGTTGGCAAAGCATGAAGCTGCCATTTATCTCCAGAGATCTGGTTTTGTCATAACTGGGTGGTTACCAGCTTAAGTGTTTTCTGCTTGTTCTTAGCTCTGCAAAGGCCAAACAGCTGAATGAGCAAACTGACCTCACTCCTGTGAGCGATCATAGTGAACGTGTGGTAAGGAGTCAGTTCTGCTAAGCTTGTGCAAATGCAGTGCTGGCAGTAAGCTCTTGTGGTTACTGCGAAAGTCCGGTCTGGCTTGTAATAGTCTTGCTGCAGTGACAGACAAACTACAAAGCCTCTAATCTGATTCTGGTTCCAAGACAATAAAAACCAATAGAAAAAATGTATCCACTCTGTTATAACTGAGACAACTTGGCTAAAAAAATACTTAAAATTTTATAGTCCGTTTTGAAAGCAGAATCTTGTTTTGTACTTACTTGGAAGTCTGCTGAATAGGTATTGCTCACACCTGGGCATCTTGGGCATGTTTTGGATTGTATTTTCTGTCTTTTCATAGGTGCCGTGGAAAAGAGAAGGCAGAGTGCTTGGCTCAGGGGGTTTTGTGGGTTAGCACAGAGCCTGCTTGCCTTGGCTCATTCCACACAGCGTTCTGCTCCATCTCTGCGGTGCAGGCTTGGCCACTGCACCTATTGCAAGTGGTGTTGGTTTGCAGAGATCCTTACATTGTTGCTTGAAACTCAATTGCCTCACACAGGGTGCTTGGCTCATGGTTCATTAAGGGATTGAGCAAAGAAAGGGGGCTGAGGCTGAAATTGCTTTGAAATGAGTCCTGTATCTGTATTCAGCACTCAGGAATGCTGCGCGACAAGCATGGTAATGGTCTGTGACTGCAGGCTTGCAAGCACATCTGAAAATTTTGCATGGCACACTGGCAACCAAGAAGGGTATTTATCTGTATATAGGTATTTGCCTGCCTTACAGCAATGCTGAGCCTTCGTTAATATTTGTAGGTAGAGTTTAATAGAAGTACAAACAAAGTATTACCAGAAGGGAATGCATTAGGTTGCTGAAACACATTCACAGATGTTAAGGAAGTTCTTTCTGTGCTTTGACAGGAGATGAAGAATTTATAGTTGTGTGGTAAGTGAAAAAAGTGCCTTCACAGATCAGATACCCGGGATATCTTTGTAAGGAATTACTCTTAGTTAATTTTTGCTGATGCACAAACATCTATTTTGTCTCTATTTTATAGTGACTTCATTCTGCATTTACTACTTCAGAACATGCAGAATAGAGTTGCCTTGCTTATTCCAGCCGTAATAGGTACTTTCAGTTGTTATTACGTGCATAAAAAATGTGATAATCCTAAACGTCATTGGGAATATCCCTGGAAAATATTATGCAGTGGTCTGTAAAGTAAATACAGGTGGGCTACACTTGTGAGAACTTTAAAAAATGTTTTGCCATGAATCTTGTAGTTCCTGTTTCTAGGAATTTCTTAGATCAAATTCTTTTTTGCATTTCCTGCAAGTTGAGGTCAAAAGTGAACTTGTGGTGGGAAGAGCAGGTTTTCTGTTGAATGATTCTTCCAGCTTCTTTAGAAGCATCAGTGTTGTTTAGAAGATATTGTATATCCCATATACCTAAATTGAGTAACTTCCTAGAGATACACATAGTTTCTGATTAAGAAAATTTGGAGATAGTTTTGTTCTGGAGAGGCTGTGGACTGCCTGAGTCAGGGGGGAGCCTTGTGCCTTTGTCTTATCGACCTTCCAAGTCAGTGCAAAATCCCAGTTCTAGGGTGGACAATGTACTAGCATGTATTCACAGAATCACACATCCTCTTACTACTGTTTGAGTGACTAAGATCTTAAAGAAATATAGCACTTAAAGATTCTGAAGGTTACCTGTGAAAACTGCCATGGAGTTCATGTGAATGTTGTGTTTTATTTTTTTAATCTAACTTCCTTCTTTAACACTTCCAATATGCTCCAGCCCTCTTGCTCTTACATAGTTTTCTCAGAATTCTCTGTTCTCTTCTGTGTTATTTTATTTTTTGGGTGGAGGAAGGTTTGTATTTTTTGCTTTGTCTCAGAAGATTCAGTGTATTGTGGGAGGTGAGGCAACACTGGTCTTGGCAGAACACCGCAAAACCAAGAGAGTAATTAAATGACGCAAGCCTTTGATTATTTTTCTCTCTCAAGCTTTCTGGCGCGGCCGGGCATTCCGATTGCAAAAGGAGGATCAGGAGAAGAAACTTCTAAAGATCGCACACAGAATTAGAAGAACTGTACTGGAGACCTTTTGCTGCTTTAAAGCTCTTCACTCTCAAGTCCTGGAGTTGCTTTTTTTCCCCTGTGAGGATAATGTCTCTTTTGTCACCCAAGACAGATGTAACTGAAAGGGAACTGCCAACGTTTTATTTTGGTTTTGGTTTCTTTGCTTCCCTGCTAATTGGATTTTTCCCATCTTCTGCAGGAGGATTATGAAAGGATTAGAGAAGCTGAGGTTTTTGGGGTGTGGGAGGTAGCTGTTGTTTTTCTCCTCTCAATTCTGGGACCTCCTTAATTTGCCATTAGTTCCCTGAAGTCGCTGCCTGTTTGGAAAAGGGAGAAGCAGCACAACAGATGAACTTTTGCATGACCATGGATTCCTTCCCCGTGCAAACTTTTTACGTGGCTGCTTGTAAAAGAGGTTTTTGCATACGTAAGCATCAAATGAAGAATAGCATCCTGGACTGGATTTCAAAGCATTAAACTGCTCGTGTCCTGTGAAAGGATAAATTCTGTTTAAACTATAACTTAAAGAAGATTGGATGTTGTTCCAGTTTTGAATTTCATTGAAAGAAAGGAAGGGTCTGATTGAGTCAAATACTCTGCCAGCCTAAACCTGCCTATTCTACAGCTGAAGCTGGAAGATGTCTTGGAAAAGAAATTACTTCTCTGTGGGTCGGGGGAATGTACAGGGCATGTTTACTCCACGAAATACAACCTCAATAGCACCCAGTAAAGGTCTCAGCAATGAACCAGGACAGAACAGTTGCTTCCTGAATAGTGCGCTACAGGTAAGAGCACATAATAATAAAAAATGTTTCTGTCTTTGTCCTCTGTCTGTTGCAGTATTTTCTTAGGCTTAACTGTGCAGAAAATACAGCCAGGCTTGACTACATAATTGTTTGTGGGCCTAGATAGAATAAAGCTATATTTGGAACTGCAGATTATTTGAGTTATAGAACAACTTTTTTTAATATTCAGATTTTTCTGGTGAAATCAACAGCAGCCATATAGTCATTACTTAGTGTACTTGAATGGCTTGTTTGTGTAAACTTGTAATATGTGAACCAAAACTGAAAATATATGTAGAAAATTTCTTTTAAAATTATAGAATACTGCATAACTTGCAGTATGTCTACTCATTAAAAGTGAAATTTTATTGTTGAACCAGTCAAGTTCAAGGGTTGATAATACCTAACAAGATCCTACTTATGTAGTCCAGTTTTCTTTTTAATTGCTGATTTGTAGCTTGATTTAGATGATTGAGCCTTCCTTCACCTTTTGATTTAGAAGAAAAACCTTTTCCTGTGTCGGAATGTAGTGGAGTGGTGTGGCTGCTGTACTGGTATTGTCACAATTTAGATGTTTTGAATGTCTGATGTTTAAGACTCAGTCCTTCTGGCTGCAGGGTTTGAAATCTTTTCTCCACATCAGTTTCCTTCTCTTTATATGACTTGTCTGTGTAGCACACAGTGTCACTTTTTTTATTGCTTGTTTGTTTGTTTTCCATGGGCACAATTAGGTTCTCAATTAACTTTAGGCTTCAAGATACCTCCATGATGCAAATCATACAAATAGAAACATCAGTGATCCTCAGTAGGCTTAATGTGCCATGAAATACAGGACTTGGGTACAAAGGGAACTTACTGTAAGAAAAGTGGGATTTCCAGTGAAGTACCATATTGATTGCTTCTGTTAAGTTGTAAGGTGTAATCACTGGCTGCCTCCTAATACTGAGTTACTGAGCCTAGGTCAGGACTAAGTAGAGCCTACCATCAGCTGTATGCCATACACGAAGATGACCGCCTATAACCTGGCCTTTAGTCTTCTGTATAAATAATTTTCTTCTAAAGCTGAAGAGAGATAGGATACCAAAAATATTTACAGTCAAAGTTGAATTTAAAAAAATAAAACAACACCAAGATGTTAATAATTTCATAAAATATATACTTCTGAGGGGTTTTATTCTAATTTTTTAACATTCAGTGTTAAGTCTGAGAGGCCCTTGAATGCTTTTTGCTCCTTAGTATTAAGTATTTCTAGAAACATTCAAGATAAATTCCAAAGGCAGTTACATTGAAAAACTGGACTTGTTTCTAAATGTATTATTTTTTTTGTCCTTTTGTGAAGTCTGCAGTAGTTCTTCAGGAATGTTGTGTGTAATCAGATGGTTCCAAGGCTTTTACTGCCTTCCAGACCCTTAAGTATAGGGAGAGTTTGAGTATAAACATACCCATGACAATTCTGAAGTTTTGGTAAACTTTACAGATTACATATTCAATAAATGTCTTCTAAATACAATTTTGGGTAATATTGTGTGCTATGGTTTAGTTAACCAATTGTTCCAGCTGGGAACACTTCTTGAAACCAGTGTAACTTTTTTTTCAGATTGCTAATTTTTTCTAGCCAGTTGCTCTGGACAAACTAATGAGAAATAAGAAGCTTGGTCCCTCTGTGTGTGCTAACGAAGCACTTGTCCAGTCAGATGCCAGCTTGGACCTTGCTGGTCTGTCCGGAACCTGGCAGGACGTGATTTAGGTCAGGACTTCTTTCAGTGCAAGCTTCTGCCTCCTCAGAGGCTTGTGACTGAGGCTAACAAGAAAGTCCAGTTATTGCTAGTTGAAGCTGAAATAGCCAGCACTGACCACATTTATATATAAAGAACTAACTGTGAAATACCTCAGAGATCAGCATTATTGCTGTTTTGCAGATATGAATTCAGGTATTTGCCCAAGATTGCACCGATTTAGTGGTAAAACTTAAGAATAAAACTTGGTGCCATTGCAGCAAACGTTGCCTCTTGCTGTTGCTAGCAGAACATAGAAAAGCCTGCTTGCTTTTATGTGCTGTTACACATACCTGGTATTACCACCATGTCCTGAGAGAAAAGCCTAACTGCCTGTACAGGTTAGGATTAGACATCTGCCAGTAATCATGGCACATAAATGCATTTGTTAGTGGTAATATTGGGCATAATGACTTTTAGTAATTTATCGTTTGACTTACAAGAACTTCCTAATGTATATGCTGTGGGCGCTCCGTTTTTCCAGTGTTTGGGCTTTCTGCTCAGAACAAGGAGGCTGCCTAGGAAGTGGAAGGACAGGTGACTTTCAGTCCCAGCAGTCAGTGGGGTGTCCTTGGCAGCTCTGCCCAGCCTCACGGTGTGGCTGCACAATGGCCAGCCGTGGTGCCAGCATGGGGAGCAGCCAGGGCAAGTGCTGTTTAAGCTGGCGCTGCCACTGCCACACAGACAAAGCAGGGAGTTTTTTAATCTAGAAGCATATAACAAGAAATTCAGAGGAAGCTCCTACTGTAAATTAGTGTATGTGAATGCTGCAGATGAGGAAATAAGATGAAAATGTCAACTTGCGGTTAGGTAAAAGGCATCCCGTTTTTGTACTCTGGGATTATTTAGCACATGTGGCTTTAGTCAGAGCTTTATGCGGTATTTTATCTTGCACATTCATAAAATTGGCTGTTCCCCTTTTTGTGTTTCAGGTTCTTTGGCACCTGGACATTTTTCGCCGCAGTTTCAGGCAAATCACAACCCACAAGTGTATGGGTGATTCTTGCATCTTCTGTGCTCTTAAGGTAAAAGTTGGAAATAAATCAAAAACAATTTAAAAAAAAATGAACAGAAATGTTTCTGATATTTGATTAATATGTGTAATCAAACTTGCATTTGGAAATTTGTGAGAGCAAAGTTAAATCTGATACATAATGTCCCAAAACACTCATAGTACTGTTTTAAAAATATGTTCAAGCTAATAAGTTGTGAAAATACTGTAGGTAAAGTTTCAGATACAAGGACTCTTATCAATGGAGTATGGATCATTGTGAGACTCCATATTGTTTGAAAGATTAGTTCAGCCAGTAAAACATCACTTTGCTTTGTTTTTTTGAATTTACCATTTGGTTTATAAATATAAATAAATATCAATACAGTTAATATGCTCTTCAGAAGTTTCCTTCAGAGCTACTTTAAATGTCAGTGTGGAGAGGCCATTTAGCTTTAAGCCTTTCTGTTCAAAATTGTTATGTACAACCGAAAGGTGTTTTCTACTGTAATGGCCTCTGTTTTAAAAAACATCAATTCTGTTTGTAGATGCAGGTGCAATAGCTGACTGTCATAGATGCTGCCTGGACATTAAGATCAAGATGCTAGCTCTGGTTCTGAGTACTGTTATGTACTTGAGTAAATCGTACAATCCTACATCTCCATTTGTCTCTACCCATTAATTTTTAGTACTTGTGTTTTTTTGTGCCCTCATTTCTAAGTTTTGCTACTTCAAACCAACGACTGCCTACAGCCTTGTTGGAAAAATGGATGTGATGCGAGCACAATGAAAATACCAGCTTTAATCTTCCAAGCAGTGATTTTTCCTTCTGAGATTGGGACTTAGACATTTTCCTTGATCACAAATGGGTTGTAAAATCTAACTAAATATTTAAATTAATTGTGAGAGGAATTATTGTGTCATGAATTTTGTATGCAGTAATGAAAAGGACAGACAGTATGTCTTGTAAATATGGCAAAATAGAGAGTGCAAGGTTTAAATGATCATCTGAAGTTCACAGGCAATATTTGTAGTATAATAGCTGTCTTGCTACTGTTAAATGACTTTACAGGTGCTCTAGTAGCATCAGGCTTGAAATTAGTTACCTATTGAGTTTTCAGAGTGTTGTTGAGGGGTTTTCTGTTGCAAAAGAGCATCAAAGAGGAGATTATTAAGGCATGAAAGAAGTTTGGTGATTTCCTTCTGAAGGGAAATTTGTCTGAAGGCATATCTGTTGAAATGATGAGACAGGATGATATTTACAGCAGTACCATCAGAGGAGGATATAACAGTGGGTTAGGAGCAAGATCACACATCTGAAGTGAGAAATACAGCTATCCAGATGAAGAAAAGATGGAGTATTAAATATATCCCCTTCCTTATAAAGAAGTGGCAAGACTTAGGCATGATCTGGTTTGAGTTCATTAAGTTCTGTGGGATCTTGGATCAAGCCCTCGAGTATTGCCAAGCGATTGTTGGCATTCTTTGGTAGCTGAAATGAGGGCAGAAAGAAAAGGATTTAGGAAATTATCATGAATGTAACCATAATTTAACCTAACAATGAGATATGGCAAGGAAATACCAGGAAATCAGACAGATCCTGCCATTTGAATGAAAGTAGTCTGGACTCTGAGGCAGAGTTGAGAGAGGTTGTAATATGAAGATAATTGTTAAAAGTCTTCTGAATGAGAGTACTGGAAAAGAGGAGGGGAAAAAAAGATGTTACAGAAAAAAGGAGAGGATGAACCTTTGTAGAACTGGTATTGAAAGATAAGCTCTGGACAAAGCTGCATCTGGATTAGCAGTACTGGTATGAGAGGGGAAAGCACTACAGTAAGACTGGAAGATGACAGGATATCTGGAATATATATGTATTAAAAGCAGACATTGGGTCAAAGAGTATTCAGTTTTGTTGATAAAATCCTTGCTTTTGATGTCTTGCTGAAGTATGCAGTATGCTATTATAAACTTGGAAGTGACAGCTAGAGTGGCAGAATTCACAAACTGTATGCCTGCAGCCATATGCTTATTTTGTGTTTAATTAAACAGCCTTTGAAAAAAAAATGCTGTTCTCTCTTCTTGCTCCCAGATATCTGTGAGGATTTTTTTGTTTTGTTTCCTATCTGAAGTTCTTACCAATGCCACGCTTAGCCAGAAGGTGTTACAATGCTTAGTTTTCAACCAACTTTGCACCAAATCTTGTGCTTTTGCACATTTTAGAAAACTTGCATCTGGTTGTGTGCAGAATTTCTATAGTTCACAAAACTCAATGTGCAATGGAAAGCTCAGAAGAAATGTGTAAACAAGCAAAGAGCTATCTGAACAAGTTTTTCTGAATATAGACCGTAACCAATACTTGACTAAATAAATAAATTAATTCCAACTGGCTTTAATGCAAACCAAAATGATAGATAGTGTTTTCTATATCTATAGTCTGTTCTTCATGGGAAATTTCAATGTGTTCTACCCAAGCCTATTCCAGAACCTTCAGAAAGTTTGTAGACATCTATTGTAAAACTATACAAGAGATAATATACATAGAAAATTATGTTAGAAGTTACAGAACTGTTGTACTCCAGGTTCCCTTATGTTCATAAAGCAACTCACAGTTTGGTTTTTCTCTGGGTGATACTGTCACAAGTTCTTACTTTTATTAACTTGTGTAAAATGTTGGGGTGTGTACATAAATATTTAAATTTTTTCCCCCATTTTATGTTGTTATCACGTCAAGTAATATTATTAAGGTGAGTAATAAAGGGTGTCACTTAAGTGAAATTGGGAATGCAAACCTCCTCTCATCCCCCCAGAAAACCCCAAACACTAGAATCTTAGGTCTTTTTGCTTGCACGCAGCTGAAAAGCTAGGGTTACAAAATGATAAAGGTATGTACAAGGAGTAGCCCCAAGCCGTGGAGGTGGTCACATTCATCTTTATAAACTCCTTAAGCAGGAAGTAGAGGGGGAAGAAAGACTATTTAAGGTATTAACTTGTTCTCTGCTGCCCCCTGCATCAGTGATCTCAAACTGATCTTTTTTTTTCCCCCCTAGAAAAGTCTGGCTTTCTGGAACATGCTATGTGTAAACTTGTGTAAGACAAATGAGATAATGTGCTTAATATGTACGTAATACTGCAAGCATCACCAGGAGCATGTTTCATGTCCCAGTGCAGCAGGATCATTCCCTGCTTTCCGTGCTCATCTCTTCCCCTGCCTCAGCCCTCCTACCTGCTCTGGAAGCCTTTAACTGTTGTCCTGCCCGGGTAATGCCAGCTTAGCCCTCCAGGTCTTTGACATCCTCTTTCTCTTGAATCTTGCCTTAGGCTTTGCTAAGATGAGGGAGAAGATATGGCTGGATCCAGTGGGAACACAAGAATTTGGAGCTCTATACCACGCGAAAATCTCCTGTTAGGGTCTGGGGAGAGGTAATTAGCCTTGCATGCTCTCAGGAGGATCTGCCCAAAATACCTGTCCAGACCAAACAAGTTGGAGGCAGGACATGTTTACTCTTCTCCAAAGCATGCTGGCATGTTTGCATTCCAGCCTGGCCTGGGAAAGGGGCAATACTTGGGGGGAAGAGTCTACCTCATATCCCTGCCTTGGCTCCAGGTTCCCTTCGCAGGACACCTGATAACCTCCTGTGTTGTGCAGAAACGGTTCGTGCTCTTCCACTACTTTGAACCATTGCTCTAAAGGCGACATTCTCTTCCCATTGGCTTTAGAGGAAGATAGTCTTCACTGATCTAAATTTAGCCTTTGGATTCAAACACTGAAGGAGTTGTTTTTTCCACACTTTCTTGGCTTGCTGTGACTATTTCTAGGGATTCTGATGTCATGCACAGTATTTACTGTAAATGCTCAGCCAGCTCTATAAATAATATTTGTGATTTTAAATTACTTTTTATAAAATGAAGGATCACAGGACAGTGTTGTCATACCTGATATCAAATCACATTTTATTTTTGTACCACATTGAAGACATCCATTCCACAAATACTTGAAGTGATTTTTAGTGGTGTGCTACCTGAGTATGTTTATGTGCCTACAAAATTAACGTTGAAATCATTCTAGCATACATTCATTGGTTATTTTGAAGGAACCTTGCATCAACAGCTATAAAAAGACAAGAGAGAGCTGCAGACTGTGCTGGAATCCCAAACACTGTTCCTCAAGATGTGGCATTATTTAAGTGTTTTTTTTCAATACGCAAGCTGTCCTTACCACTATGTGGTTTGCCTGCCATAACATTGGAATAGCCTTTTAATTTATTATTAATGTTGAAGTCTACTGTGTTCTGTTTTATTTCCCTTTTTCTAGATCGTGACTTTGCTTTGGTGTTTGTTTATCACAGCTGAAAGAGGGCAGGAAGGGGGAAATCCGTCCACTGTGTACTGAGCATGCCACAAAGAGTTTGTTCTTCTTCCAGGGATTGTACTGGGAGCTCCATAGTGCCAGGATATAGGACAGAGTATTTTTTGTAGTTTGCAAAGAAGAATGCTCTATTGATTGATAAATTCCAGTAGGGCTGCTCTTTTCTGTAATTTAGTCATGTGCAACAAAAGCAGGAAGAATGTGAATTTTCTGTGTAGAAATGTTGTTTTCTAAGGTGAAAACTGAGAACAATAGGGTGTTAGAGTGCTTTAAAGAAGTGGGATGACTATAGTTCATGCTTCTAATTAGCCACTTGATTGAAATGAAGGGGTTTGTTACGAAAATTCATTATATGGTTGAGACAGTAGTAGGTTGGTTGCAAAGATTTCATCCTCGTTTTGTGTTTTTTTCTAAAACAGAATAGTATTTCTGGGTAAAATAATTACTTGTGTAGTTTAAACTTTTCCAGTTGACACTTGCAGTTACAGTACAGTTTCCCGAGCCTCTTTTGATCTTGATCAAGCAGTTAGTAAATTGCCACCAAGCTCATGTGGATACTCAGTGGTTTGGGTTTCTTTTCCAGACGCCCTCCTAAACAAAACTCCCAGAAGGTGTATTTTTTTTATTTGATTTTGGTAGTGGCCAGGGGTGCCTGACTTTACATTCCATATTGGGGACCTTATGTTAATGTTTAGGGCACAGTGCGAGTAAAAATGGAAGAGGGACGGTGAAAGAAAGGAATAGTGGAAATCTAGGTTGATTGTTATGAGAGTTGGAGGTTTGGAAAGAGATCCAAAAAGACAAAACCAAATAGAGCTGGAATTATTTGTACCCTTGAAGGCGAATATAAAATGAGGAAATGTGGGGAAAAAAACGTGAGCTAGTGGAAATACTGTGGGTGGAGGCTGATGTGGTTGGATGGGAGAAAAGTGATTTTAGCAGCCAGAATCTTTATTGAAACAGGTTGTTTTACTGAGTAAGAGGCTGCATTAGGAGAAGAGTGTGATGTTCTGGAAGAGAGATTAGGTACTATAGACAAGAAAAGAAATCCCAGTGAATGGAATGGTGTAAGAAGAGCATGCTATTGAAATGGAGAGAAATTTTAAAAAAGGAAAAATAAATAAATACTGTCACAATTGAGTGACAGTGAGAATAATGGTAAGCAGTGAGAGAAGTACAAGGATTGGCCATGTTAATATTTGTGGCTCTTCATAAAAGACAGAAACTGTTAATGTAGGGACTACTAAAGCGTTTGTGGGGGAGCATGTTTTGTCCTTTGAAAGAAGGTTCCCCACCCTGCTAGAGCTGCAGCGATATCCCCATCCAGCAGGAACTTCTGCACAGTGCTGGAAGAGAATAATTACTTCTCAGAAAGCTGCCAAGGACAGAACTCAAATTTACAGTGCATGGACACTGATCTGATTCAGTAGCTGTTGCCTGTGGTCTTCAGCCATCAATTTATTCTTATGCCAGCCTGCTTCCTACAGGCTTGATTAAAAAGTCGTATGTGCATGCGTATCAAGTCTGGGGGTTTGTTTCATCAGTATGGTTAGAGACACATTGCAGATGTCAGTTTACCCCAGATAAATCAAAGCTTCTTTCCTGGGGAGAAAATATATTCCAAATACTACTAGAGATAATTTGGAGCAGATCTTGTAATCTATAGAAGGGATTCACAGATATCTCAGCTTCTAAATCTTTACATTTTAAAAGAACTCTAAAATGTCAATCTCATTAATTACCTCAAAGAATAACTGCTGTCTTTAACCCAATGAAGAACAACTCATTTTATGATAATGCATGTGAATTTTAGCATTCTGAAATAGAAAGCCAGATTTTAACTTGCATAGTTGTATGAAAAAGGTTCCTTGTCTCAAACCTTAGGTTGCTTTCCTTTGAAGCTTTAGAAAGTTTATGTTGATCCCCACACTTCCCAGACTGGAGGAGATTATTTAGGTAGACCACTGACTCTGCAAACTGTTTCTTCTGGCATTTGTCAGAAGCGCAGACCTGTGGTAGAAAGAACACAAAGCTTCTAGTTACAAAACTAGGAAAAAGCCTTCTGAATGCTGGAGTGAGGCCCTACAATAGATTGGCTGGGATGGTTAAGGATTTTCCACATTTGGGTGTCTCTGAGAGCAAGCTGGTGAAAGATCAACTATGTAGTTGTGGTTGATCTTGATTTGGTATGTGGGGAAGGACTAGATGCAACTAGATGGCCTTTGGCAATTTATTCCTCTTTAAAAATGCTCGTGCTTCCCAATTCTGCTGTCTCTGCTACTCTTTCCAGCCCTTTGAAAATCTGTAGGAAAGGAGATATGGAGGGAGATGGGCTGCTTTTTTATATAGACCTGAGGAATGCAGCGTAACCAGAAGGCATACTTCCTATCTGAAAAATCTCTTGCTCCTGCTGTTCTCTGTGGGCTTGTAGGCTTACCAACATGCCAATACTAGGTCATCAGTGTAGAGATCAAAGTACTGCTGCTAATGCAATATTGGTAATTGCTCAGATTTTATGTTAAGCTGATATATGGGTGCTGTGTGTGTTTTCATCCTCAATTTTAGTTACTGAAAACTGGTAGATTAGGAGAGGCTTCCCTTGATCATGAAGCTTTTAGCAGTATCTTTTCATATTGTTGCTGCTGTTAGGAATATGCTGGTTTGTGTTGGAATGTAGCCATTGAGAGAGATCATCAGTGTGGTGAATATGCTAATGGAGTTATCACTATCTTCAAATTCAGGTGAAGAAGTTTTTGAAAGAGAACAAAGTTTTAATGTTTCTATATATAAAGTTCTCATTAAGTTCCGGAAGCACTTGTTCCAGAGCAAAGGTGTCATGCAAAGTCCTGGGGCAGAATCAGCAGGGCTTTCCTGGTCTGCACCCAGCTGGCTTTCAGACCTGTATACAGAACAAAAATGTTAGTGATTAACAGCATCCCTCAAGGGCAAGACCTGAAATTAAGGGGAGATCTGATTTAGATGAAACTGCAGGAAATGCCACACCTGTCCATCTAAGACTGAGAGACAAGAAAGACCTGTTCTGAAGATGAGCAAGGAACTTATCTTGAAAAACAAGGGAAAGGGGAAACAACCCCACCCTCCCCAGAAAAGTGCCCAAATCCTCACCCCACAAACCCTGACCAAAACCCAATGAAAACCAAGACCCCCTGTATCCAAAGTGCTTTTGACTCTGTTTAAGGTGCTTTTGGGACTTCCTACAAGCACTGTGTTCCAGTGTGTTCTAAACTGCACTGTGCAATGCCATGGTAAGATTTGATCTTTTTTGGATCAAAATGCACAATTACTCACTGGTTTTAAGACAATTTTTTTTTTCCTTGTGATCTAAATAAGACTATACAATTGCATGCTTTGTCATTACAAATTTTAGGAAGCATTATTCTGTGTAATATTGGGATCTTTTACTTTGTGATTTTACATGTTAGAGTTCTTCACAGAATGATTTGATGCTACTGAATTATTTCTGTTCCGTGGTTGTGGTAACAGATGTCACAGTTTTCTGTTGTTTATATTTAAGTTTTTGTTTTAATTGTGAAGACTAATTATTTTGTGGTGAAAAAAAATTAAAGATTCACAATCTCATGAAAAACAGTTGCTTATAATCATCAGGATTACTTTTTCCTTACTGGATCTCTTTATGTTAATTAGTAGGTATGCTGCAGGTAAAACTAAGATATACTATTTCTTTAGAGATGGAAATTTAAAATAAGAGTGTTGGTTTACTTGCTTGCTTCTGCTTTTGCCTAGTTTGGAGCCTGCATTGATTCTGTCCTCCCCACCAAGAATGCATAGCCATTTCAGAGCTCTCACTGAAGTAAACCAGGTCTTGTCCATCAGTTCCCTGGAGTGAGGTTGCGTGCCAGTCACTGGGAGACTCAGTTTCCAGATCTATGAAGTGAGATCGATGATAACCAGAATAAACACATTTCTAAAGCACAGTCATGAATATTTTCAAGTGCTCTTAAATTATTTAATGTAAAGTGCTGAAGCAGGATGAAATTACGTTTCACTGCTTTGCTTTTTTTTTTCAGTCCACTGAAATGAGAAAACGTACTAATGAAACATGAAACTTGCTCTGTTATCAGAGTGGCAGAAATGGGAATCGGGGTTCTTAAGTACAGAGACTTTGTTATTCTTTCCATTTTTATACATGTATATATAAAAGAGCTGAGGAGAGGTGTTGCCTGTAATTCTGGAAGTGTGAGCCTTACTGCTTCATATTCTTGTCTTCATTGCCACTTTCCTCATCATATTTCATATTCTAATAAAGGCAATGCTAGAAGAGCTATGGCCTTCAGCACAGTGGGCCCTTACCCATGAATGAGCATTATAATGACTAGCAAAATAAAAATAGCAGTAAAGAGAGATTGGGCATTTTACATCTGTATTAATATGTCAACACTATAAACTGTACCATTCCTAAGGCCAGAAATGGCAAGGCACAGAGGCTGGTTGGCTGTGCAGTGACAGCTTTGTTCTGGCACTCTTTCAGCTTCCTCAAAGCAGCCAAGATTGCACAGTTTGGCCAGCCTTCCCCAGTTTACCTGCTTGTTTCCTGATAAGAAACAAATAAGAATAGTTAAAGGAGAGAGAGATTCAGATTATTTATTTTCAATTAATATAGATTGTAAGTATACTGGGGAGAAGCTTTTTATAATTAAAAAAGAAAGTGATGCATGAATTGATACTGCTACAGATTCTCAGTATAGATTTGAAAGAAAACCGAACAGGCAAACAAGTTTGAGGGTGGCTTTCTCTTTGTTTGACTAAATTTAGAAGGCAGAAAAGCCAAGTGGTGCACAATTGAAGATGATCCTTTTTTTCTCTTGCAGTAAGAATGGAGCTTTTCTGCAATCTTTAGGGAAATTGTGAGGAAAGTTGTGGAGGAAAGGACAAGCAGAATTTTGAGATTGACACTGGTGAAGACGGTTGACTTGTCTTATCAAATGAGGTAGAAAGTAGAGCAGAGTGGTGATGGAGACAGAACAGTCTTACATGAAAATAAAGGCTAGAAGTTTTGACTTAAACTGAGGATCTTACATGCAGAATTATGTTCCCATTCCTGCAGGAGGGCACAATGAAAGTTTAAAAGGAAAGGAAGGAATACAGGAAGGTGAATATGATTTCAGAGAAGGAATGTTTAGGATTTTCTCGTGTAGTCCCTGTACAATACAAATATCTATGTGTTTCTTGATCAAAGTGAGCTAAAGGTTTGTTGTTTGTTTTCAGCTAACTTGAGTAATGTTTTGAAAATACAGTAACTTAACTATCTTTCTATTTTCTTTCTAGAGTATCTTCAACCAGTTTCAATGTAGCAGTGAGAAGGTATTGCCTTCTGATGCCCTGCGCACTGCTCTTGCAAAGACGTTTCAGGATGAGCAACGCTTCCAGCTGGGCATCATGGATGATGCTGCTGAGTGTTTTGTAAGTATAACTGAAAGATGGTTTGACAGGCCTAAATGCAAACCTCCACTACACAATTATTTTTTTTTCAATTTTTCCCCTGCCCAAATTCCAACAAACCTTGCATGTGTGGTCTCAAAAAGCCCACAGAGAGATCCCCGAGCTTGAAGATAACGGGCTTATAATATCCTGTGTTTGTAGAATACTAATACAGAACAATAGGATAGTTTAATGAGCTCATTTAAAATCAGAGTAGATCATACCAATAAAGCCTCAAAACTAAATAAATTACATCGGCCTGCACAGGAGCCCCTATGAGCACAGTTAGGTCAAAATTTTGTATGCAGTCCAGCACTTGAACAGAGTAGTGTATGTAGTAGAACATGGGAACTTTTGATTTAGTTTCCCCCTAGAGAAAACTACTCTAAATAGCCTGTCTAACACTGCTGTGGGAGTCCCCACAAGCAGGTTTCTTAGATTAACCATACTGGGAAAAAGACAATTAAAATGGGTAAAGTTCCCTTTTGAGGTTAAGCTTTAAGGCATAGATAATTCCAGAGCTTTTCACTTAGTTAACTTTTTCAGCCCTAAAGGCAGAGATTTAATATAAATGGCAGAAGAGCTTAAATTCTAAAGTTCAAGAGAAACTGTACGAGGTCAAAGCTATTTTGCCTGATAATTAATCTTGACCTGCTTATTGCAGGCCTATAAACCTTCCAGGCAGCTCATAGTGATAGTGGAAAATATACTGCTAGAAGACGTGTCAGTAGACTTCAGGCACCCCCAGATTAATCTTGGCAAGAGTTGAAGGAGGGGAGGTCTTAGGACTCTACCTCCTGGGATACTGAAAAGAGAGTTGTGTGAAATAATATGTAGAAAATGTTCAGTGCTTTTGTTTCATGCAGAATTTAGTCTTTATCTTCACTTATTAGCTTTCCCTCTTTTTGATAGCATGTAGCTTATTTGCTGTATTTGAAAGCCCTTGTAGAATATAAAAATTGATTCAGGTTACTTTGTGTTAATGAGAAGTTAGTGGTAACTCACTGGTTTTAAAACTGCAGAGCTGCTCTGCCTGTTACACTTGGTCAGATTACTTGATACTTGAGAACTGGACAGAATAATCAGTGACAGAATCTTTAGCTGTTCTAGTAAATAAAAGAAATGGTTACCTGACATAGTGTTTCAAATCAGAAGTGGTATATCAAAGAAATGTGAGCTTTGTTTTCTAAACAACTTTCAAAAATTTGCATGAGCCCTCTGTCTCTGTAAATATTGTTTTGCATCTGACAGACTTTTGTGAATTATATTTTAACTTTTGTTTACGTTTGAAATGTTGTAATGCTTTTTTTTCTTTTTCTTCTCTCTTTGGCTAGGAAAACCTGCTAATGCGAATTCACTTCCACATTGCAGATGAGACAAAGGAAGATATTTGCACTGCACCACATTGTGTTTCCCATCAGAAGTTTGCGATGACTTTGTTTGAACAGGTGAGGTAATGATACATGCTTTATACAAATCAACAGTTCTCAACTTTCAGATTTTCTTTCCTAACACTTTCATTGCCATAGTAAAAAGATACAAGCAGAAGTGTTGCTGTGGAAATACCTGGTTTATCTTGTCAATGTATTATGTTTTCTTTCTCTTTAGTGTGTTTGTACCAGCTGTGGCGCCACCTCTGACCCATTACCTTTCATCCAGATGGTACATTATATTTCCACAACCTCACTCTGGTGAGTTGAGATTTTTTACAGGGAAGAGAACTTCTCTTTTTTTGTACTGGTATTGCAGTTTGATCTTTACCTTCACAAGATTAAATGTCCAGAACATGGTTTATTCAAAGTTGGTGGAGCTTTGATAACTGTGATAAAGAACATGAGTTTAATGGAGCAGAAGATACCAGTTTAGGCATGGATCAGTGTCTACTTGTTTATGATTCTGAATCTAACAATTGTAGTGCCAAGGACTTGTGTACATTTTGAAAGACCTTAATGTGTGAGCAGGAGAGTTAAGCAGCAAGATAAGGAAAAAAATGCTGGAAAAGGCCTTTGGACTTTTACTCCATCCTCCTGTTCAAAGCAGGGCTAACTTCAAAGCTAAAATCAGGCTGCTTGGGGTTTTGTGCAGCCAAGTTTTGAAAACATTCAAAAACAGAAATTCCATGACTTCTCTGGGCTGCCTGTTCCAGTGCTTAACTACTCAGTGTGAAGGGTTTTTTTTCCTTATATCTTTTCATAATTTCCCTTTCTGCATCTTTTGTCTCTTGTCCTTTCTCTGTTCACCCTTGCAGAGAGTCTGGCTTATGTTCGGCTTCTCTACCAGCTTCCTGTGGTGTTGCTCCTCAGCCATTCAGTGCCCAGCCAATACTGCTTCACTGAATGTGCTCTGTCTGAGGTGCAAGACTTTGTATATTCCTTTACTGAATTTCATGAGGTTCCTTGTCAGCTTGTTCCTGCAACCTGTTAAGATTCTCCTGGATGGCAGCACTCCCTTTCTGTATATTGACTGCTCCATTTGGTTTGGTGTCATATGTAAACTCGATGTAGGTGTATTCTCATTAATCATCCAGATTGTTAATGAAAATGTTAAAAAGCATTAACCCCAGTATTAATCCCTGAGGAACGCAGCTTTTAACTGACTGCTGGTTATGTTTTGATGCCCTGAGCCTGAAGGTCCAGCTACATTTTTGTCCACGTTGTATTCTACCCATGTGGCCCACACCTCCCAGTTTGGCCACAAGAATGCTGTAGATGGAAACCATGCTAGAGACCAAACGATACTCACTGCTTTCACCTCCTCAAGAGAACCCATAATTTTGTGATAGGAGATAATCAAGTAGGTCACACATGGTTTGCCCTTGGTAAATCCATGCTGGTTGCTCTGACTCTCCTTCATATGCTGGAGATGATTTCCAAGGGGATTTGGTCTGTCATCACCTTAGGTACTGGAGCGAGACTGACCAGCCTGTAGTTCCTCAAATCCTCTTTCTTGGATGGATATAGCTCTTGCTTTTTCTAGTTATTGGGAACCTCCCTTGCTCACCATGACCTTTCATTAAAGGAGATTGTGCACAGATCAATGGCTCTAGCTCTGTACTAGTGTGTTTGAATGAATGCTAGAGAAATCTTCTCTTTTAGTAGGTGACTGCTCAGTTAGAAGCTGCTTAAATCTGATTGAGGCAGAAGTCTGTTATTTGCATCTGTCTTGAAATTTTGAATGGGATGAAAACTCTTTGTTTCTTGTCCTGCATGTGAGCCATGCAGTTACAGAGCCTGAAAAAAAATGTCCTGAAAACTGCTAGTCGCTCTTTTCATGCAGATCTGTTAAAAGCTACCACTTCACCAGTGTATCGGGAGTATTGCAAAGCATTCCCCCTTGTGGCTGCTACCTGCTGTTCCACTGAGCTGTAGTTTTTCTTTAGGTTACCAGCAGACACTGTGTACCAGAATATTATTTGTTAGAAAAACAGGAAGATAATTATGTAAATGATATTTAATATTTTGTATGAAATCTCTCAATAGATCTGAAGTCACACATTATTTTTAAAACACCAACAGTGATATATTTATTTAGCTCTTAAATCGTATTAAGCTTGAACATCTTTTGAGCACTGGTATTCTCAAGTGCTTACTGTCATCTTTCTTTCAACTTGAACAGCTAGATCAATCAGGTACCATGTTATTTTTGTCTATAGTTTTGTTATTAAGGCCATGTTTTCCTTTACTAGGGTTGTGGTTACTGAAGGAAAGCATTTCAAAGCAAATATTTAATTTTGAAATAAAGTATTTATCATAATGCTAGAGCTTGCTTTTATGATGTAAATTTTAAGCCAAACTAGAAAATGTTACTATTTTAAGTTTTACTTGTTTTCTTTATGGACTATTATCCTGGAAGGTGTAGGAATTCACACTTAATAATGTTGTGATTTTTCTGTGCTACAGTATTAAATGTAAAAAGTGCTATGTATTTTAATTTTCTTAACTTTTCATATAATTCAAGTGAACTTACTTACTTAAATGTAGGTTTGTACTTTTATTTTATTATTAAACTTTTGTTTTCCATGCTTTCTCTATACTGAAGCAATCAAGCTATTTGTATGCTGGAGAGACGAGAGAAACCCACTCCAGATATGTTTGGAGAGCTACTACAGAATGCCAGTACTATGGGAGACCTGCGAAACTGTCCAGTTGGTATCCTTAGTTTTCCTTTTGGGGGAAGATGGGCAGGAAAGAAGAGATAGAATGTTTAGTAGATTACACTGATGTGTACTTCTAACTCATAAGCATTTTCAAGGTTTAGCCCATCATCATGATAAAAAGGGTAGGTAAAAGAGTTGGGTTTTTTTTTTTTTTTTTAGTTTGAATTCAGTACCTATCAGTTACTAAATGAAGGAAGAGAAAATCTATTGATGTAGAGCACTTCGTTGACTAGGCACAAGTATTAAGATCAGGAATAGACATAGAGTTTGGATGGAAACTAAAAATGAATGTTTCCAAGAGTTAGAAACCACAAAAAAAGGTGATGAGGGGGAACAAATTGGAAATGCTTACATTGCTCCCAGGGGGTGGCCACACAATTCTTTCCTGTTCAAGCCTGTGTTGCTGCTAGAAGTACCTATTGTATGTTTGCTGTTCAACTTCACTGGGAGTTGGTGAGGCCTCCAACACTAGCACTACAAAAAGCTGCAATCATGCTGCTTTCATCCTATGATGAAAGTTATGGGATCTTACCTAAAGAAACAGAAACGGCAAAGAATTTAAAGGTTGTGTCTTTTCACAGGAGATTTCTGTATGTTGACAGTGGTTTTGATTATCAAGGCTTTTTAGAACAATGTTCTCACAGTTCATCCCAGTTTCTTGGGTGATTATTTCTGTTGTGGGTAGTGTACTTCATCTGTAATAATGGCATGAGGAACAAAGTACTTATTTCTCATAAAATCTTTTCAGCAGTACCATTCAATGGCACAGATAGCAGAACTTTTGTCCCAGTCACTGTAATCATGTGTTGTTTTGCCTGGATAAGCTTCCATTCAACTTCATTACTACCTTTCAGCTGGAATAATTTGAACTGTTGACCAAACTGCTGTACCTGCATTGTACAGCCAAAGTCTTGGTCAGAGGGAATGAGAAAAGGCCTGCTGCTTCTCAAGGCTAGAGAATATCCTGACAGCGAAGGGCTTATAGGCTATGCAGTGTATCCACAAGAGCTACACCAAAAGCAGGAATCATCACAGAAAATTTGGGGAAGTACTGGTTTGTTTTTCTGAGTGAGGTTTGCTGTTCAGAGAATGGGTGAGACTGACTAGAAAGCATAAGCTATAATTGTGAGTGATGACTGGAGTTTAACCACTTAAAAATGATTGCTGCATAGGTCCAGTTGATAGTCACGGGCTGATATTCTTAAAAATGTTCTGTTCTACTATGCAGATAGTGTGACAAAATTCAGCTGGAATAAGTCCATATACCAGCTGGGTTAAGAAAAATAAAAAAATTTCATATAAATATAAATTTTTGTTTGTTTGTTTTTTAATCATAAAGGCTTGATTTCTAAAGCAAGAGTTTGATATCTTGTTCCACCTTTTAATTTGAGTATGTCCAGATCCAGGGCTTTAGATAAGTATGCAAGAAGAATTATCATCAAACTGTTTTACATACTGATTAATAGGTAGGGCAGGAAACAGCTGCATAATTGCTGCTTCATGTAATGCTACTGTTAGATGCCTCACTAGTCCTCAGTGAAGCAATACAGTCACTAGCAGAAATGACCTGTGTGCCTGTTCCTGGGGGCAGTGTAAGTATTTCCATTTTATCCCCCCTACTTTCTGTAACTCAGAACTCTGAAACATTCACTTTTAGTCTCCATCAAAACATTGTATTCTTTTTTTTTAATATTGGCAAATAGTGGCTCACTTATCTGAGTAAAAGAAATTGAGATATTGTATTTTTTTAAAAAATATTCATATGAATCTGGCTATAAAATAACCAAAGCATGGGAAATTTCACAGAAAAACATTCTTTGAGAGGGTGAGCTGCTACTTAACAGTGAAATAATTGGTTGGATAAAATTGTTTGCCAGTACTTGCTGTCCCTTTCTTTTTCTATTTGTGAAATTTTTCTATTGAAGTGTAGCTAAGGGTGACCTAAAAGTCATGCAAGGGAAGCTTTTTCTCAGGATGCCATATTCCTCCTATCTTGCAGAAAAGGCTAATGTTAGCTAGCTGAAGCAGAGACGACAGTTGGAGAATAAGATAGGTTTGTTGTGAGGTAATCCACAGGAATGCTTGTACTTTGAATGACCTTTGCAAAATGTGTGTGAATATAGTCATCTAACATTAAAAATTCATACCTACATTTAAATACCACAGTCATCTACCTGTGAAAAAAATCTGTCTTCATTGCCTTGTTGTTGTTAAGCTCGTTTCCTGCTGTTTTTTGAATTTTTCATTTTTGTCTGTCATTGATAATTGGGGCTGAATTTACGCTTAATTTTCTGGATTGCTGTGGGGAAGAAATGCTTGAAATGGTTTGTGATCTCTTTCCTGGTAGTAGTGTCAGAAATGATTATATCCAATTGTGAAACTGGTCTCTGTAGAGATGAGAAACTATTCTCAGTATGAAATGTTTTTTCTGGAATCTTGCAGAGGTACCTTTGTGACCTGCCACAGAGGGAGAATGTTGCAAAGGGAATTTTTTGGGGTTTTCTTATGTGATTTTTTTTTTTGTGGTGGTGCTTTAAAGATGCCCACAATTCTGACAGGTGATGGTTTGGAAGAACTATTGAGAAATGCATTAGCTTCACAAGCAAGCTTATCTCCAAGAACTACTCTGGCTAGAGAGTGAGGGGAGACTGACTAGTCAAAAAGCACAGGTGTTTACTTAAAAAATAAAAAATGGGAGCGGAGAGGTAAACAGGCAATAAGAAATGAAGAACTGATATAGGTTAGTAAAGCATCTCTTATTCTGCTGATCTTCCAGCTGCTACTCTCGTATTTATATGACCACTGACCTAACTGTGCTGTTTAAGATGATGTGCTTGAGGTGCCTTGTAGAACCACCACCCAATTTTAACAACAAAGTGGTAGCTTGAAGGTTTTTCTGACACTGTCATGTAAAGCATCAGTCTCTGTAAATATCATCTTTAATCTGAGATTCTGATCAAGAGAAAATGAGCTTTCTCTCCAATTCCTAAGAAAGTTTTTGGAATCTTCCATGTATGCTTGCTTATCTTTTTTTAAATAAGCCTACTTTTGCACTGTACTTTTTAATCATTATCAGTAATATGAGGAAGAATCAGCAGTGTTCACTTTCAAGCTTGCAAATACCAGGTAGACTTGATAACACTCCTCATATGTGACATAAAGAGCTCATCTCTTGACACTGAGCTATATATTATATCTGCTGTGTTTCACCACAACTTCCACCTCTGGAAGTTGTACTTTTGAAAGTTACACTTGTTAGTGCCTTGCCCTAACATTATAATATGAGAAGGATTATATTCAATTTTTGGTTTTATTTAAATCCTCAGAGTAACTGTGGAGAAAAGATCCGTATTCGTCGTGTGCTGATGAATTCGCCACAGATCATCACCATTGGCTTGGTTTGGGACTCGGATCACTCTGATCTGGCTGAGGATGTGATTCACAGTCTGGGCACTTGCCTTAAACTGGGAGATGTGAGTATTTTGTATTTCGACACCACCTACAGTCTTTCTCATGGTAGTCTGTAGTAGCGGATTGAGAAAAATAAAAGTTGCCACCTTTACCTTTTTGGTGTTCATAAACAGAGAGAATAGAGGGTAGATCCAAGGATCTGACCTGTTTCTGAATGCTTCGCAAGACCTGTGAAAGTACTAGTTTAATTGCATATCCTCAAATTTCTGAAATGACTGAAAACTAAAAATTACTCCAGAAAACAAAGTTTGTCTGAATTAAAAAGAATTTTCAAATGCAAGGAAATCTTGGAGTTTCTGCTATTTCTATGAAAATACATATGTACTTTTTCATTTGAGGAACAGTTTATTTCCATTTCTTTTGAAGACAGAATGTAGTTAGTGGTTGTTTGTTTTCTTTAACTTCTTTAAATCCTCTTTTCATTTAAGTGTGTTGTTGTAACACTTAAGAGTTATTTATATCTGAACAGTCTGAGAGATGGTTTCTGGAACTGTATGATTGAATGATAGATTAAATTAAGCAGTGTTTGAGAGCTGAAGGTTTGTACCTTAGAGGATTCACTTATTCTGCATTAGCTGATGCTTAAGAGCTGAATTATTAGTATACCAAATTGTATCTGTCTTATTGTAGCATTGGGGTATTGCATTAAAATAATTAAAATAGATATGTATACACACACACATATATATATAAATGCATTGGCTGGTGCGCAGTGTACCAAAATTAGTGTGAGTTAATGAAAATGTGGTTATGAAACAGTATGGTCCTTGCACAGTAAAGCACTAATGTATTAAAAAAATTATTCCTGTGCATTTTTTAAATAAAACATGGTCAGTTAAAAATCAGAAAACATTTTTTTCCGTGTGCTGAATTCTTTTGACTTGCCAGTGTCTTCAGTTCATCTTTTGTGTGGTGATGTCATAAATTTGCTTTGCCTAAGTCAGAATAAATGCCAGTTGTTCACTCTCAGAACTGCTTTGTTTCTATAAAGTAAAGAGAAGTGAGTGTTTAAACAGTACTGGATTTAATCAGCAAGCAAGACAGAGAATACAAATTTCTAGTATCACGCTTCAAATTCTGAAAAGATATTACAGGGTGTTTCAAAGAGATGGACCCAATTTCATTATATTTTCAATTTCAAATTGGGCCCATCTTTTTGAAGCACCCTGTATGTCATTGTTGTAAATGTCTTCCTTAAAGTACAGTCTCCAAGACTGACCTTGATTCTCGAACATCTGGTGAGGTGGTAGGAGCCTGTTCCTGGTCTATGTCACTGGGTTTGCTTAGATATTGGTGAATTACCTAAATATTTATTGCCTTGTTTCTCTGTTTTTTGAAGTAAAAACCTGACACTTCTCTATACTACTTCAAGGTCTTAAAGTAGTATGTAAAATTCTGGGCATTTTATTAATCTCTACTTTAATTTTTCTTTCCTCCCTTTTTGAAGCTCTTCTTCAGAGTAACTGATGACAGAGCAAAACACTCAGAACTGTATTTGGTGGGAATGATCTGTTACTATGGAAAACACTATTCTACCTTCTTCTTCCAAACTAAAATCCGCAAGTGGATGTACTTTGATGATGCTCATGTCAAAGAGGTAAGAAAGTAATGTTTAGAACAGCAATCTGTTAGGTATTTGTTAGCTACTTGTATGTAGATCCGTACTGTTTTCTCCAGATTTCGAGAAGCGTTGGCTGTTTTTTCACTCAAGATCCATACTGTTGCTCCTTTTTCTGAGCAAAATAAAGCATTCTCAAAAAAACATACCAAAAATCTCAGAAGCCCTGTTCTTAGTTCTGTTCTGTTGGCTGTCAGTCTTCCTTTTATGCTGTTGTTTGAAAACCTACAGTTAGCTTCTACGCACAGCTAACATACATCTCTTTTGCATGCTGAAAGTGGTATAGCTATTTAGTGCCTGCTTTTTGGGTTCTTTGTTGAAGAATCTATATGACAATCTTTCCTAGTGGTTGCTGCTAACAACAAATTTTCCAATCTCCTTTTGCATGAGGTCCTTGACATTAGAGATACCAGTGCTGGGATCTTGGCACACCATTAGTACCATTAGTTTGTTTGGCATTATTTAACACCATTCTCCTTTTATTTCTTCCAGTCACGGAAGCACAAAGATAAGAGAGGAAAATTTTCTCCTGTAGTCATGCCAAGCACAGTCTCAAAGGGAAAACACTCTAATCCTTACATTTGTTCACAGTCATATTTCTCTGCACTGACACTTTGCCAAGGATAGGTACGGCAGTGCTTTAGTAGAATACTCATCCATGGAGCAAATTTGTTGGAATAGATGTTCAGTGTATTAGGTATTAGTACCTGTATAAGTACCTAGGGAAGATTTTTGAGATTAATATAACAATATGAATTATTGCCTGGCCTATCAAAATGCTTTCAGATGTTCTGTAACAGCAGAAATATTCCCACACCAAAATGCTTAGCTTTGACTTCAATTTGCTGTCCTTCTGTTGGTGTTTTTTGTTGTTCACTGCCTTTATGCTGATGGATGGATGGATGAAGAAATTTTGTTAACAAATTTATTTTTTTTTGTGACTGATGCAAAATTAGAACATTTCAGAGGATGAAAAGCTTTCTATGGAAAAAAAAATCTGAAAGGGAAGTGTTATTCTTATAGACATATTTTTGGCGGGAGCTGTAATTTGTTTAGCCATAATATGAATACCTCAATTTTAGTTGGGTTAGTTCCAGAGCTTTCTTGGTGAATCCAGTTCAGTGCTAGATATAGAAGGAGTTAAAGAATGTCAGTGGAAAATCAAACTCTGAAAGAAGTACAAGGGGAAAAAAGAGAATTTGTTATAGAAATAATGACAGAAAACTTTTCTTGTGCGCTTTTTTAAATTGTTGTTGTTAATTCAGATTGGTCCAAAATGGAAAGATGTTGTGACAAAGTGCATTAAGGGTCATTATCAGCCTTTGCTGCTGCTGTATGCAGATCCAAGAGGAACTCCAGTGTCAACACAAGACTTGCCCCCTCAAGTGCATTTACAGCAATACAGCAGGACTTGCTATGATAGTGAAGACTCGGGTAAGCAGTCTGGATTGTATGCCTCATACATTTATGCTGTAGGGCTGCATGTGAAAAGTTTTTCTTCTGTTTTGGGCATGTTTTTGTTAACAGGGGTCCTTGTTGCTTTTCAAAGCTGATCTAGAATCCTGAAGAGGACTTTCAGTGCTTCATCTTTGAACCTCTCTCTCAGTACAAGACTGTTGATTGTTTGGGTAGTAACCTTCTCCAAAAAGATTTGCAGAAAGAAAGTGGGGGAAAAATAATAAATGATGGACCTGTTGTGGTGTAGACGTAGAGAAGAACAATAACTGATGACTTCAGTGGCTGAGTTCATAAATCCGTCAGCAGTTTTAACAGGAAGGGAATGAGACCAGAGATGGACAAACACATAAAAATTAAAGGAAACTGCAGAATTAAACTCGGGAGGGAAGTTGGGGAAAAGAAATACTAAGGAAAGGTCATATGAGTCCTTTGCTAGGATAGTGAAGGAATGTTGGGGGAAGGGAAAGAAATACCATTTTATTAAAAATAAAAATGAGAGAGACAGAATCAGTGCGTGTTATCGTCAGCCTTCGGCTTGTCTTTTACTTGCATACAGCAGCACAAGAGATACGAACTGATTTGTGGGAAACTGAAGGGGAAGGGATTGGCCAAGGCTTATGACCATAGATCATGTTTACTTCATTTTTCATGGTCTGTCTTCCATCAGAGAAGATCCGCAGCTGTAGATATGTAGCACTTAACATCTCAGAGGCCTTCAACACATTGCTACTTCCTGAATTGTTTATATTAATGGTAGTCTGTTGAATTAGAAAAGTATGTCCAAATAAGGTGCATCAGAGGTTACAGCTTGGTCTGCTCGAGATATCAGTAGTGGTATGAACAGACTGTTGGTTTACTGAAATTCTGGATGATTTCAGATATTTAGTCACACCACTGGGGGTTGAGCCCTTATTTAAAGAGGAATAGATAAATTCTGAGAAAGATACGCAATTGCAATCCAGATAGGGTGAAAATAAAAACTGAGTCTAAGTTTATATTATAGTGGCTTTGCAAAAGGAGATTGTCTCTATTTTTGGATCTTTGCGGAGAATATCCTGAAGTAGAGGTGGGTTTATAGGTTGCTGAGAACAGCAAGGCAAGACTAAAACCAGAAATACAAACTTTCTTCCAGGATTTTTGCCGATTTATACAACTGTAATGCCAAAAATATTTTATGGTTTTCCTAGCCAATGGCTAACTTTATGCTTCCTGATCAATGAATCTGTAGAGAACATCTGCTGTCTCCTTATTTATGTGTTGACAGTCTACCAGTAGTGAAATAAATCTCTAACTCCTCTTAAAAATAAATGCAAATAAAAACACTGGTAAGACAACATGCACTTCTCACTTGACAAGATGCCTTGCAATTTATAAACCTATCTTCCCATTCTGAAAAAAATGGGAAGTCTGGAGGAGGGTTTAGAGGGCCTTCAGTGCTGTATATCAGTTGTGAGCACTTCTACAAGCATCAGGTCAATATACACTGTAAATTTGCCTTGCTGATCTGCTGGTTGATGTCCAGGAAGTACATAGATAACCCTTCTGCTCATTGTCTCTGCAGTATCTAATATTATTGTGTTCTAAAATGACTTCAGGAAACTGAATACAAATATATATATATGAAAAGGTGTTTCCTTTCAGATAAAATTCAGAAGGTTCCACAATACTGATTCCTGTTGCCTACATTCACCTTTCTCTCTGTGACTCATCTCCATTACCAGCTGTATTCTATATTTCTTTAGACCAATGAGATTTTTAACCAGTAAGCAGGTGGGGAGAAGTTTCTGACTTCAAAAGTTGTTAGGCATTCTTACATAGAACTATAGAACTTGCTCTCACCAAAAACATGAAGTGCCCTTGGGCTGAGTATTTGCAGTTAAACATAAGAATGACTTTTCTTTAATTTCTTTCTTCTTCTTTAATTACTCCACTGAGAAATGAGTATGAAAATAGTATCCTGTATATCTGGGAGTATATACATCACATATGTAAAATGGCCAACAGTCTTCAAACTGCTGAGATTTTTACTTCTATGTACTAAGACTGTGGGAGAAGGTTGTCTTTTTCTACTCTTTTAGTGAATTTAGGAACTACTGTTCTGAAGGTGGATTGTGATGCTTCATTCTTCCCAGTATCTCACTTGTGCAGGGGATCAATGCTAGCTTCTTGAAAAGGAGCCAGGTTACTTTGCTTTAGATAATACAATTTCAGCATAAAGTTTTACTAAATAAGGTTTTGATTCATAATAGATGAACTGTGTTCATTGTCATAACTTGTGATGTTCTTGTTACCTTTACTAATATTTTGTACTTGGCTAATTTTTTAACTTTGACTTCCCCTGAACCACTGTATTTCATATTTTAATTACACTTGACAGTGTTGAAAATTAATGAAAAATAATTTCAGTGTGATACTGATGTGTATTTTAAATCCAATGGACATAGTTTAATTTTGCTTAATAAAAGTATTTGATAAATTTGGAATTGTCAAAGAAAAAGAAATAAAAGCTTACAGAAGCAATGACACTCTCTCTCTGCTCACAAAGGAGAGGACCTTGTCCATAAGCTCTGGTGTCCTTGAATCTGAGTGTGTATGTTTGATACTCTGTTTTTTGTTAACTTCTGTGTAGTTTCCTCAGTTTTCTTTTTTTAGCCTCTCCTGACTTCTATAATAGCCCAAAAAGATTGTAATTTGACATTGTTTCCTTGACATTGCTTCCTTCCATAGGGAGAGAACCTTCCATCTCGAGTGATACCAGGACAGATTCCTCTACAGACAGCTATCCTTATAAACAGGCACACCATGAGTCTGTGGTCAGTCACTTCTCCTCTGACTCACAGGGGACAGTCATCTACAATGTGGAGAATGATGCAGCTTCACAAAGCAGCAGGGACACAGGTAGCAGATACTATTATATCTGTGTGATCATTATCATTAAACATGATGACTGCAGCAGATTCCAGGGAAAAATCTCTATATATACAACCTATAACAGAACAGTGAACAGTGCTTAGTATACTAAATGTTTTTGGTTTGTAATGAACCATTGGCATTCACAAAAAATAAGCATAATTTTAAATCTCTTGATGGCTTTTGTAGACTTGTATCTACCTAGACAAACATTTACAGGCATGTTTTCTGTTATCCACAATCCTACTTGCTCTCTTTGTTGTATAATTCTGTAAGTTAGAGTCTGTACAGTGCCGTTGTACAGTTTTGTAAGTGTTGTGTGTACTCCTTACACATATACGGGTACTTATTTCATTTCAGGAGTTGCATCTGTCTGGGAAAGGTACTTTCATCACCAGAATGTCTTCTACATGGGCACTAAGGACTTTCTAAGGGGGGGGTGGGAAGTATTTACTGCACCAGGGAGGAGCATAAGATGATTTCCTGCCTGTGCCATGGAAGCAAGTTAAATAAGAATCTGCAATGAGAAGACAATCTGTATTTATGTTCCTTCAGGCAGCTGAACAGTCTGCCTGAATGCTCTTTGGTTGAAAAGAGGTTAACTGGAAGTCTTAAGCCTTGGATCTCCTCTATTATTCATGCCCAGTGACCCTAGTCAGCCTGTTTCTGCATACAGTAACTCCTAACATCGCTTCCAAAAAAGTAGTGCATGGGTTAAGGTCAGACTTCTCGAGCATCAGAAATATGATCTGCTAAGTTTGTTTTAAAAGTTACTTTATTGTGCCTTAAATTGACTTTTGAAGAAGCCATAAGAGTTGAATCAGCAACTGTTTGTTGCATCAGAGTGTCAGCAGCTATCATACCACTTTGTTCTTTCAGTTGCAGAATAGTGGCTCTCTTGTATTGTGATGATACATGTGTATTTGATTAATTTGAAACATTCTATGGTACAGATACTTTTCATATCAAAATCTGGGGAAAATGTTTCAAGTTAGTTTTCTTTAGTACTCTTTGATTCTTCATCAGAGCTCCATGGAACGGTAATACATGCTTTTAGATAGCCTGACAGTACTTTTAATGTTTTAGCAAATACTAAACACTGTAGGTTCCAGTCACAGTCCTACATAGAGTGTGAGAAAGAAGGGGAAGTTGGAGCAGAATTTGAGGGAACAGAATTTATGTTGGAACTTAAGAGTACGAAGAAGACAAAATTGAAAATGCTAGAGGAGTACTTAAATAGTCTGCAAAAGTGGCACAGAGGTTACTGTATTAGGTTCCACCCTGCAAAACTTGTGCAGAGTCAGCAGAAAAGGGAGGGTAGGGGGATGGTTGCAAACATGTAAGCATGAAGTTCGGCATGTAACCTTTTGTTCTGTCATTTTTAGTGACTTTGTCCTTTTCTTTTTCTTTCTTCCCCTACTGATTCTATCCTATGTTATTCCCTTCAGCTTAGTCTGTCTCACCACCTAAATTCAGTTGTCCTCATATTCCCTGATTCAGCCTTAGCCATAGTCAGTCTGTCCCCTTAGCTAGCCACCTGTCTGGGAATCTCCCCTTTTTTTTTACCTACCCAAAACCTTTCCAAAAAAATCAGTCTGGCAACTCATACAACTGCTCAATCATCAAATGCTGATCCGTGGGGCTATAAGGAAGCCATCCACATTGACCTGTCAACTGAGTCGTTCTGGGCAAGAGCAGGATTCTTCATTTAATTTACCCACTACTCCAGCCCAGAAAATTATGGACCCTGTCCCACATCGTCCTCCAGGGAAGGACCACCATTGGGTTGTATGACCTCAGGCACCTGGGTACTTCAGAATGGGGGCATAAAGAGTGGCTGCATAAGCCCTCTCTTGCTCCTGCCAACCACTGCTGCTGAGAAAAATGTGCGTATTCCGTCTGCCCTATTCATGCAACTGAGATTTCAGTGGGAGGGAGCAGGGGGCATTCTGACTTAACCTATTTAATTTCATTCGCTCTTCTGACATGTTCTTAGATACACACACAACCCCTACAAAAACAGATTTTTCCTTTGAATATTACTGTTTGCTTATGAAGCCATCCAACCTCTGGAGGATGAGGTATTTCAGTGATACATTCAGCAAGGGACAATTTTTAAGCCTATGACTGGGCACTCAGACAGGAATCCTAGCTTGTTATTTTAGTGAATTAAGAAAAAATAGTGTAAAGCATTAGCTAATATTCTTGGGATTGTAATTCCTATATTCATGCGTTATGTTGGATTTAGTCTTTGTTCCAGAGGGTCCAAATAAAGACAACAAAGCCCGTGTCCTGCAGACTATTGATTCTTGGCATCTCCTCCATGGCTGTTAAATGTCCAGTGACAATAGGACAAAATTTGCTGTTTATAAGCGGAAGAGAAAATATGTATGCAAAGCTAGCAGCCTTCATTCTGTAAGGCTAAGTTGGGCCATCATTAGTCTATGCACACCCTAAGCTAACCCCAGTAGCACTAAATATCTTTAAATAGGTTCTGTTACACTACTTGAAGGATGCTAACCAAGCATTCCTTATCAGGATGAAAGGAATTTAGAGGGAAAAATATTTTACTGGAGAAGTTGTACAGTCTGAAGTGAAACATAAGCCTCTTCTATCCTGAGGGGAGCCACTACAAAGTATAAGATAATATTGTGCTTTCAGTCCCCAAGAGATGTGTGACAACCCATGCTGTGAAGGAAAAAAAAAATTCTCCCAGAGCATTGACTCATGCTCAGTTAACTAAATGCTGCACATCTTCCATCTTCACTGCCAATGTTTCTCTTTTACTTCCTTAATTTCTTTTCTTTTTTATATTCTGCTTGTTTCTAAATAATTTGGCTACATAATCACTCCATTTTGCAAATGAATAGGAATGCAAGTCTTGTGTAGCTTGCTGTTTGTTATTTGGATTCCTTCCCACTCATTTATTATAGTGTCTTTGTAGTAATTGCAGTTGAAACGAATTATTTTTTCAACTGTTGAAGATACACTTTTATGTGTAAAATCTGCTTTAAATGTTGTTGATTTTTATGTTAATTTCTAGAGCAGGGGAAAGCCTTGGAACAGCCAGCTATGTAGTCTAGGGGCTGTTAATCCACCATTGGGTAGTAAGGATTTTCCTTTCCTATTGTCCTATGCAAGGTGAAAGTTTGTGATATAAAGGCTAAAGAAAAGTTTATAGCTTATTTATAAATTCCCTTCTTATCCTGCATCTCTGCTTGGGACTACTCACGTGAGTAAAGCCACGCGTGTGTTTATGCTTGCAGGTTTAGGACTGTGAATGTGTGAGAACCAAAAAATTAAGCAAAGGCAATACAGAAAACTTGTGATCTGTCAAATACTCTTAATTCATATTTGATGTGAGGAAATGAGGAATAAATTGTGTGCAAAAGAAAATACACTTGGACACATGAGCTGTAGTAACAGAATGTTGTTGTGTGTCAGCTGATCTATGTGATGGTTTGTGTGTATGCTCATGGCTTGTGGCAGATGTGAATTAGCTGGCTTAGCCCTTGAGAGCCAACTGAGGCTTTTTCACTGTAGAAAGCTAACTCAGGTTACTTAGTATTTGCTACAGGCGAAGAGAGTGTAGATGGATAGTTAGTGCAGAGCAGCTCATGATGTGCAGTAATTTTTTATTACATGGTAACTCCTTCATGCGTTTGAGTCCTCATTCACCAGAGTAATGTCAAGCAAGCTTCCTCGGGAGTTTTGTGTTCAGGGCCATTAAAACTGAAAATGTATTCAGACGTCAAGAAAGTGGTGTCCTTAGACTATTAGAAGACAAAGCATAGTCAGCTTTTTCCTCTCCCTGTGGACAAGCTCTCATTAACCAGAGTCCTTGGAGAGGCTGTGTTGCTCTTTTATGACCTCAAAAAATGGAACATCCTCCCATCCCCAAGACAAAACCAAAAACTTTTGGATACAAAAACTAATCCAAACCTGCCAGTTAGTATTGAAGTGTCTGCAGCTCCTAAGGAACAGGAGAGCCATGCTGCTCTTAGTGCACAGAACACTCAGTCCAAAGGCGCTTGTCATCTCTACTGTGTTCTTCTGTCCTTCCAGGGCACCTGACTGACAGTGAGTGCAATCAGAGGCACGTCTCCAAAAAGGGCTCACTGACAGACCGCAAGAGGAGCTCCAGCCGCTCTCGGCGAAAAGGAGATGAGACTCAGTCATCAGGATACCATAGTGAAGGCAGGAGATGTTACTTTATTTCAAATATCAGTATCTCTTTCTGCATGTTTTTAAGATCCTCAGTGTGTATATGCATTTCTGTCCTTGATTCTTACATCTTTGTCTGTATTTTCTCCTGTCTTTGCTTTTTTGTTGTTTGTTTGGGGGGGGTTGGGGCTTTTTTTATTTTGTGGGGGTTTTTTAGTTGTTTTTTTTTCCACTTCTCGAAGTCTGCATGAAGATGCTGCAAGTAGGGCTGCTAGCTTAATCTGAAGTTATTTTTGTGGCTTTTGCTGTCTTTCTAAACTGCAGGAGAAACCTTGAAGGAGAAACAAGCCCCCAGAACTGCCCCCAAACCATCTAGCAGCACCAGCAGGCTGAGGGAATTTAAAGAGACAGTGAGCAATATGATCCACAGCAGACCACAGCAGATTTCTCAAACCATCCAGAATTCCCCTCGTGGCGGGAGTAGCGTGGATCAGGCAGAAACACGACCCTCAAAAAGCCTGTCTGCACACTCTCGAGACTGGGAAGTGGAGAGTACCAGTAGTGAGTCTAAATCCAGTTCGTCTAGCAGGTACCGGCCAACCTGGAGACCCAAGAGAGAGTCTCTGAATATAGACAGCATCTTCAGTAAAGACAAGAGGAAACATTGTGGCTACACTCAGCTTAGCCCTTTCTCTGAAGAAACAGGTAAGTGTTTAAGAAGAAAAATTTTTCAGAATGTGTGGAGTTTATAACACTCCACTATCCATTTTGTTTAAGGCTAACTTCTGTGTAGGTATTCACATTGCATGTATGATACTTCCGTTTGCTTTCTGCGTGCTAAATTTCACATGTAAGGAAATAATAAGGGAAACAGTACCATCTGCACTGCTTAAATGGATGCAGGGCTAGACTGCTAAGTATCTAGAGGTTCATCCCTTGGACTGGCCTTTTGTATTGGTCTGTTTTTTTCTCTGGCTCATCACAGTATTTTTGCATGATGGGCTCAGACTGTGGTGCAGCGAGTACCTCATGTATCAGTGCTGAGTTCTTACTGTGAGGACAAGAGCCTGGCCACCAGTGATGATTTATCTGGGACCATTTTACACCATAGCAGCTATGCACCTTGGATGTAGAGACACTGTCCTCAGCTTTGCTGGTTTTGAAGGTAATAAAATCTGTTGTGAAATAACTTTGGGTATCTTTTGTTCCCCCAGCCCCAGTTTCCCTTTCCTCTGTCTGCAAATGAATATAACAGTTACTTTCCTCTCTATCAAGAGGAGGGTACTCCTGAAACTGTAAAGGGTGTGGGGAACAGATGTTTACCAGTTCCTGCTTCTTACGCTGTTCTGCTACTGTAGCTGCTGCACTCCCTTCTCAGAGTGCTTGAAGGACAGGATGTAGATTAGAAGGAAGAGGTTTGTGTGACTGGCAGTAGAGTTGTGGTTAGTGAGAATGCTGTTGCAGAAATGTGGGGGTCTGGAGAGAGAGAGACACAGATGATACTGACTAGAAGGAGGTAAAGGTTGAAAAGAATTGGGTTGAAAAGAAATATGTATAGGGAAGGTGAAGAGAGAAGAGAACACAACTCCAAGGAAGAAAGCAAGGGGACAAAACAAGAGTCAAATGGGAAATCAGTAAGGAAGAACTGAAAAAAGAGTAAGAAGTTTTCCTGTCCTCTGTGAACTAATGTTCTATCAACCTTATCAAATCATAAATGGCAAAATAAACAACATAAAATGTGCAGCATCTGAAGTAGGTATGACAGAGTACAATAACAAGTATGAACTGGAAATACAGTTGGGTATACTGTAAAATCATCTTGTACAAATACAAATTGTTATGAGGAGGAAGGGATTTTCTTTCCAGACTTAATTGTTACCTGGAGGGGAATATGGTAAGTTATACTAAAGGGGAGAGATTAAAAAATAAATTTGTTGAGTAGATTATTGCTTAATGTTATTAGGAATGCTATAAAAGTATTGGGGTTTTTTTCTGCTTAATGTTGCTAGATTTACACTAAATTAAAGGCAGTGCTTCTGGTTTAAGCATGGCTGAGAATTTAACATATGTATAGATGACTTGCTGATATTGAAGCTTAGATCTTCTACTAAGCTATATATTCTTTCATCTTGACAGGTAAGGAGCTTACTGAGAATGAGGTGAAGGAACACGCTGTTCAAGAAACAAGATCAAGCCAGTCAAATGTCAAATACAAGCGTGGTGTGCTAGGCCGGGGCACCCAGCATCATATGGTGGATCAACATCCTCATCTAATACAGAGGATGGAGTCTGGCTATGAAAGCAGTGAACGCAACAGCAACAGCCCAGTTAGTCTGGACATGCCCTTGTCTGAAAGCTCAAGCACCCACAGGTAGATTTCAACAAATTTCATAATTGCAGTGATTGAAGTCTTGGTTTTTTTTTTAAGTTACATAATGGTGTAGAACATTTTTTTACAGATGCAAAATGGCACTCCTAGCTTGTAACTCATGTTTGTTGGGGCAAGGGAGAAACAGGAATCTGTATGAGTTTGATTTCTTTTCTTGTCAGTATATTAATAGCTTACTGCTAGTGAGAAGAGAAAGAAATGGAGTTCAGTTGAATGAGAAATGTTGACTGAAATAATGCATCTGAAATAGTTGTACCTCTAGGCTATAGTTTAAAAACTCAAATATTAAACTTTGTGCTTGTCCTTTGAACAGCTCATAGACCTTTTTGTTTCAATTAAACCATTGCTTGATAAAGGCTTCTACAAAATGAGAACTCAATAGTCTTGTACAGAAATCTTTTGCATTTTCAGTTTGAGAGGTTTACTGAAGTCTTGCAAGACTCTTGCAATATTTATATGCAAAAATAAATAGGCAGCACAATGTGTTTCTCTTCTTAGCTTAGAAAGCTTCAGGCAATCACAAACTGAGACTGTTTTTGGCCAGAATAATAGATTTTCAGCTATAAGAATCTGTTGAGACCATCTATTGGACCATAGTGTTAATATGCATTGCATATTCTTATGGAGGAGAATGGAATTATTGTCCTGCTCCTTGTTAACTTTCTCTTTGCCTATTTCTCTCAAGATTTTCTTATGGTAGAGTTTGGGGGTTTTTTGAAATGAAAATCTAAGTAAATATGTGGTTATAAAAAAAAGTAGATATAATTTTTCCTGGAGAGATTAAAATGGTAAACTGTAATTACTCTCTTCTTGGAGGGACGTTAATATGAAGCGAGCAGGTGGATTGGTTCCTGCCTGGCGTAACATCCCAAAGTCTCACAGTAGCAGCATCTTGGAAGTGGAGTCTACTTCATCAACTGGGAGCTGGGCCAATAGCCCACGCACCATTGGAAATGGTAAGGTTTTCTTCCTAGGTAGCAGTGATTTTATAGGGTAAATTGTGTTGGAGTTGTTTTTTACTTTCTGGATGTTTACCTTCACTGTGAAATTATGAGGAACATTGAGGACCATAACACAATTTTACAAGATGTAACTTATAAGACTTCCAAAGGGGGTTGCAAAAAACTGTTAAAATATTCCTTTGATCGTGTTGCTCTGGCATCTTTTTTTAGTATTGACTTAATTGATAAAGTAAAGCTATTTTTCCTATTCTTTCCCATAACTCAGCATTCTGCCATCAGTGAAAATACCTTCCCAAGCATAACACACTATAACTTAGTAGGATTGACAAGTCCTGAAAACAAGCTCACAATGCTATACAAAATTCAAAATCTTCAGAAATGAGAATGGCTAAAGCTGAACTTTTCTGCAGATAGGCATTCTGATTATGTATCAGTCTGAGCGAGTACTTTATTCCAGAGGATGTCTAGGAAAGGGAAAGGGAGGAGGCGAGACACTTTGAATACAGGTCATAGCTGAAGTACAAATGACAACTGATTGATTTCTGCTGTGTTGACTAGGATATTGATATGCTTTATTTTCCTCCCATTTTCTTCTGCTTATTCAATTAAATGAAAAGCATCTCATTTGGAATACATTTTACTTACTAAAGCTAATGATCTGGCTAATTTGACATAGTGTTATTTGCAAATTATAAGCACAATAAGAAGTCTCAAGAATTGCAACATCAGTTTAGGGTTATCTCTTCCAATGATTCTCTCTGTTCCATTTGCTGTTTCTTGGGTCAGTGAATCCAGGGATGGGCTGTGCTTCAAGGGAGCTTGAAGCAATACTGCAGCATTTCTGCTAGTCACTGACACAGAGAATGCAATTGGAAATCAAATTACTTGAGCAGGGTTTTAAACGTAAAATTTAACAAAGCAAAATTTGTCATCTGAAATTCTGTGATCTTTGCTTGGTTGGTCTGTTATTTTCTAATGTTAATTGTATTCTCCGTTAATATTTCTTTTTCTTTTAAGGGATACTTAAGAGATTTTACTATCAAAAGTTTCTTTTTGTTTGTTTGTTTTGGGGTTATTTTGGAAGGTGGGGAGATGTTTGCCCCTTCAAAGAGTGAACTGGATGAATTGCAAGAGGAGGTGGCAAGGAGAGCACATGAACAGGAACTACGCAGAAAAAGAGAAAAGGAAATGGAGGCTGCAATGGGCTTTAATCCCCGTCCCAGCAGGTTCATGGATCTAGATGAACTACAGAATCAGGGTAACTTTTTGAATGCAGTATATTTTGCAAGATTGTAGTGCTGAAGTGCTCTGAACCTTTAAACTCAATTTCCTATTGTAAATCTCTCTCACTCTCCCCCCATCTGTTACAATTTTGTACCTTCAGTTACTGAAAGACCATCAATTTCAAACCTGTAGGATGCAAAAAACCTATTTGGTATTTTGACCGGATTTCTTCTAAAATGAGACAACAAAGTAATGCAGAGGTGTTTTTAATATTTTTGCACCTTTCAGTTTTTCTCGTGATATGCACCATTACTAGTAATGATATCTAGGCTTAGCTATAAGGCTTCAACCAACATCTTGGAATGGACATGACTGTTTGCACCTGTCTGACACTTCAGGTCCACAGGCAGCATAGCTTGTTTATTTAGGCCAGTGGTTTTTTTCTGATTGTTTACAGTAGTGTCACTGCCCTAAGCAATTCTGCTTGTTTCTGCCCTTGTACTTTCTATTCTCTCTCCTTGCCCAATTGTGCAGCCACTCCACAGGCATGGCAACAAGTACTGTGGCAGGCTTAAGCTGCATCTAATTGTAAAGCTGAGCCGAGTTTAGCTTATGTATCTTTCCTAAGGAAAAAAGAATTGGAAAAAAAATAACAAGGCAAATACTAAGTTTAATTGTCTTTTCCATTACTCCTCATGTTTCTGCAAGGGAATGGCAGCAGAAAAAGGAGCTGCAGCAGAGGGAACTTGGTGACAGGATTCATATGTAGCACCTTTGTTTTAGCCCTAAATCTCTGTCGCCCTGTAAGGGGAGTCAGAGGGAAGGTGGGATGAAGTGTACTGACTCAGGCGAGAGTGAAGCCTGGAGCCAGGTAGAGCATTTAACAGGGGGTTTGTTGGTGGGTCAGCAGAGCCAAGGAAGGTGTAGTGGACATACAGGCTCTGCTCCCACAAATGTGTGTGTGATTAGGGCAAACCCACTGTGGCCTCCTCTGTTGCCAGGACTTCTGGCATTCCCATGCTGCTTTATCAAACCTGTTGTAGATTAGCGTTGAGGTGCTGGTTTACTGCTACAGGACAGAGAGGAAGGAAAAGGACACCCCACAGCAATGCCAGATCTGGGCACAATACAGCCAGTGCTCTGCAGCCTCCAGTCATGCCAACTGCTCAGCAGCTAGAATGTCACTGTGCCAGTGGCAGCTGAAAAATATGGTCTCTATGAGAATGTCTGACTGTGGGAATGTTTTTTTTAAAATTTCTGCTGACCATCAGTGAGCCACTTAGTTACCCTTTATGGTCCTGCCAGTAACCAGGTGAAAAATTCTGATGTACCAAAGTAGATGGATATCTTTTTTTTTATTAGTGTTTACTTTGGTAACATAAATGCCAATGATGCAGCAATTGAAAAGTAGATCTCTGTTGTTGAGCATGAGGATGTTGTTTTCTCTGCTTCTCCTGCCCGAAGGACAATTAACATATTCTCCAAAACATTACCCCTCTTTGATCTCTTGTTGTATTAGTTGGTAGAAGCAAAAATTGCTTAGCTTTTCCTTGTTAAAAAGAAACTAGAATAATGCATGATCAAAAAAGACTTCAGTAGAATGTTTGAGGAGTTCACAGGCATTGACTTGAGATCTGGGAAAGTTTTTGTTTATTTCTTTTAAGTCTTTCCCCACCCCAGTCAGAGATGTAATAGTTTAACATTAACAGACTGCTTGACTGCCTGGAAGGCTTGCTTGTATGCAGAACTCCAGAACACTTGACTCACTTTCCCCTCAAGTAAACTGTTACATGCATGCGAACAAAGCTAACTTTAGTATACTGGCCTTGATTACAAGCCTCAGTAGCCTGAATTTTTGAAACTTGAGTTTGCTGCTTGATTAACTCACTGCTCTAACAACTCTCACTTCTCTCTGCAATCCTGGCTTTTCATGTGAGTTCTTTGGGGTTTATGGTATAAGAGAGCTTGTGTTTGCATCTGTACACGAGGGTGCTGAGGAGCAGGCCTGTATGTTATGCAAGTTGAGAAAACATAATTTGTTGTTGGCCAATAAAGACTCATGTTCTCTACAAGACTGAGACATTCCATTAAAAAAAAACAATCCACCCCTAAACAAAACAAAAAAAATCAATTTTTATGTTCTGTTTTCTCCTGCCTCATTTGAATGTGTACATTTTAGTGCATCACTTGTATAATGCCTAATAGGGGACACCAGATTGTTTGAATGTTTTCTCCTCGCAGAACTGGATGTTCTGATGCCAGGACACAGGGTTTGATTTTTCCCTTTTGTGTTCAAGGGTGACTTATCCTTCTTTTCTCCCCAGCACTGTTTTCTAAATTGTTGCAAAAATAATTTGTTACAATTGGCCCTTTCTTCTCAGCTTCTTACACCTGTGTTTTTCCTTCTAAAGCTGCAAGACTGTTTGGTTTTCATATTCTGTATGTCTCTTTCAGCAGTTGAATGTATGCACTGAATACATGTTTGTAGAAGTATTTCATGAAGGTATTTACATTCATACTCAAGTCTGAGATTTGTTCCCCAGACATCTCAGTAGCTTCAGTTTGTTTCCATTTTGTATGGAAGCAATTGGATATCTGCAGAAGAGAGAGATGACTTTTGGCAGGGGGCTTAACATGCAAGGGAAGCCCTGACTTGCTGTATTTCTCTTGCTGATATATTTTGGTTTAAATTTAATTTTAAATTTAGATTAATTCCTGCTTGACAGAAGTCATCTGAACTGACTCTGTGGTATGTCTGTACCATCTTTTGTACCGATTTAGACTGTTGAAAATAATATAATAAGCCAGTACAGCTCTCTCAAGTAAACAAAATTTGAGGAGAAAAAAACTTGTTCATTGTTTTATTGTGTGGATGTAAAGCATATCAGGGTGCTCAAGTTGTAATTCTGCTTAGGGAAGGTTAGGTGGTGTGGTCTGGGATAGATGTGACCTCTGCGAGACTCTGTATGTGGAAGAATTTGGCAATCACGAATGGGATAAGGGTAAGTGAGGGTTCTGCAATGAATGAAACCAAAATGAAGGGTGCTGCCCATTACAGGGAGGAGTGATGGCTTTGAGAAGTCGATGCAGGAGGCAGACTCAATCTTTGAAGAGTCGCTGAATCAGGAGCAGAAGGGGGATTGTGCTGCAGCTTTGGCTCTCTGTAACGAAGCTATATGTAAGTAACTCTAACTGCCTGGGCTATTGCGCTTTTGCCAGTTTACTAATATAAATAGAAAAAAGTTTGAAACATCGAATCACATTAAATGGTCAGGTAGTAATATGGGGACCCAGATGGTCTTCAGAAAAGTGCAGGGAGACAGAATCGTTCCTTTTTACAAGCATTCTCTTTTGGGGCTTTTAGTCCTATTCCACCTCATCTGGTTTTTTCATGTTTGCATCCATTTTTGTTGTTCTCTCCCGTGCTATGGCACTAACAGCACTGGGGTGCTGATGTGCCCTTTTTGGTGCTAAATGGTGTGTTTCAGCAAGCACCTAGTAGGTAACTCCCCCTGCCACTAGGTACTCAATTATGACTTTTTCCCCGTCTTCAGGCCAAATTACAAAGGGCATTAAGCTCCCCTGTTTCTCATGGAGGGTGTAGCACAGGAAGAAAATGGTAGCCCATGCTTGAGTCCTCTGGATTAACAGAAATGAGCTAATGCTGTACCTGACTTTCATGAATTAAAAAGCATTAGGACATTGAAGTGCTTAAATGCATTGTGACCTTTGAGAATGTGTGCTATGTAATTTCATGTTGGTTTCGGTCTTTTTCCATTATGACTGGCTGGCTGTCTCACCCATGCTCCCCTCTGTCTGTATAGAATGGCTGCAGACAGAGTGGGTAGCTCTTGTGCATTTGCATTTAGAAATTGGCTCTTACGGACTGCAGAATAAGGAGCACAGCATACAGCTGTTGTGATAGCTCCATGAGCTTCCATTCCAGCAAGGTATATACTGAATGTCAAATCCCAGCTGGGTACTCTGGCACAGAAAGGGAGTCCCAGGTATGGAGGATACAAGAGGAAGGGTAGATGATAGAATGAAGCATCAATGTAGCAGGGTTGGAAAGAGCCTGTGTGAAGGGGATGAGAAGTTGGGCTAAAACATGGATTTTTATTTTTTATTTTTTACTTTATTTTGGTTAAGTTTTGATTAGCATCTTTGGACACCTGGCTAAGCTGAATGTGCATTAATGGAAACAGTAGCATCCTTGTGAACTCTTCTGTGGCAGTATTTGCATGGTCCATGTTTTATGTTCTTGCTGCATCTTTTTTCTTTTTTTTTTCTTTTTCAATTTTATTCCTTTTTTCTGTTTGTTTTCTGCTATGTTTTCTTTTGCATTTTAGCTAAACTAAGACTTGCCATGCATGATGCCAGCGCTAGCACTCACAGCAGAGCCCTAGTCGATAAGAAGCTGCAAATCAGTATCCGAAAAGCCCGGAGCCTCCAGGATCGCATGCAGCACCAACAGCCATCGCAGCCGCTGCCGCCGCCAACCTGCCACCCACCACAGGGCGGCACCATGGCCCAGTCTACAAGGTAGTCCAAGTATATCACCTAGACCCAGACCTGAGCTGCATCTATGAGCAGTGCAGTCTGGAAAGAAATAGCCTACTATATATATTCCCCTGGATAGTCCAAACCCTACAGTATTACTTTCTGTTGCTTTCTTCTTCAGGTTAAATCCTGTTATAAGTTGGTCAACCACCCCTTCCCCTCCTCCCCTCCCACCCCAGCCCCCAGTCTTTGTAGAACAGTTCCACGTGCACCTGGTCAAAATGTGATCTGTGACAGAGAATTGTAGCAGTCAGTGCCTGGCAGCATTGAGTTTTTATGCACCAAGGGAAAGAACACAATAGACAATAACCTGGCTAAAAAGGGGGTGTGTGTTAAGATGAAATTTGCGACTGTGTATAATCAGGAGCAATTTCAGGACTCAGTAAAAGAGTGTACTACAGTAAAAGTCTTGATATAATTGCTTTTCTGTTAGGAACAGCAACCGGTGTGTTTTAGTGCTCTGTAGTTTGAGAAGAGTCAAGTACACCAATCTTTTCTTTCTAGTCCACTTCTCTAGCGGTGCACTGGTACAACTCTTGGATCCAGACCCTGATCCTGTCACCTTGACTACTCTCCCTGATGCTGTATCATTCTTCATTTCTTTCTGTGCTTCCCAGCATCCTGTAGCCTGGCTTAGCAGCCTCTTCAGTGTCTCTTCATGATTCCTTCTTCCATACTGACTTTAACTATAGCATAATTAACTCTCTGCTGTAACTGATCCTTTCTTCCTACACTCTTCAGCATGCAGCTTAATCCTTCTTTCTTCCCATGCCATTCCCTCCTAGCACTAGACCATCCCTATCCAATTTCTAGGCTGTTTCTTGAACTGTTACTTTTTTTTCTCTCTCCTTTCTTACATGTTGTATTACCAGAAGCCTAGATGAAATCTCAGATGAGAATCCTTTATCTTTTCCTTTTTTCAAAATGTGGCATACAGCTATACACTAAAACTCAGTTGATTTGCGCACCTGCCAGGCTGTAGTTCATAATGTTCTTTTCTTTTCCTGCAGTAGCTGAATCGAATGTAATGAGGGCTGATCTTTTTGTCAATCAGGGGTCCATTACATCCTCTTTTACAGAAGAAATTCAGAGCCACAATTACACATTTTGGCAGATTCTAAGAAAATGAAAGAAAGAAACTTTCTAAACTAATGTTATTAATGCTGAACCTGCTCATTGCTGCTCTGTGAAAAGAACCTTACTTTTGCAAAAAAGTTATATCCAACCAAACATTAATATCGTAGCCAATGAAAAGAATCTATCCATAGCCAGAGTTCTGTACTCTTGCTTTGATATAAATAATATTGTAGATAGTGCAAAGTTTGTGATTACTCACAGACAAGATCTTTCTGCTGCACGTATAAACTAGGCCTTCATGATGACTCCCATTCTATGCATCTCAGGGAGAAAACAAATCAATGATGTTACAGTTTCCTTAAGTTCTCTGTTGGAGCTGTTTGTAGCCTGTCATTTTCTCACAGGCACGTGGACTTGGTACTCTTTTTTTTTCTGTTTGCATACTAAAATGCTAACTGAATGCAGAAAAATACCAAGGACATGTATGAAGCAAGGATATAATAGTGTTGCATTGGTACATAAAATAATACAAATTATTTTTTAGAAGCATGCTTAGAATACAAATAATACCAAAATAATAGTTATATATTTAGCTTGAACTTTATTTAATGTTTTGGATAAGTATCTCAAATATCACAATACAAAGATGAGAGAAATTTCAACCTGTTCCTTCCATTTGTCAAGTCATTCTTCATTAAGTAGCCTGGAGAGACGAGACCTTATGGAAATATTGTCAGTTCTTGTTCAGATCATGAACGTGTCCAAAGTATTTTCAAAAACACCTAAGATGTTAATGTTGGAAACAGTTGGTTTATTTTATATAAATGCTATTTTTACTATTCTCACAGTTATCCCTACCCACACACTCAGTCTGCTGGTTAAAGTGCCTAGGGTGCTGTACAAGAATACTTTATATAGAGCCTAACTGTAGCAAAATACTCTTTAAAATATGAAATGGATCCAGTAAATCAGTGGTTGTAGAAAATCAGGGTTAGAAGCAAAGTATCTACTAAATTAATGCAAAGTCTTCACAGACTACAGTTAGCAAAGAAAAGTGTGTTGAGGTATATGTCACCTAGTGCAAGTTCTGTACCCTAGAGATAAGCATAAGCAATGACTACTGCTAATCATTTACCCTTCTGTGTGTTTTAGTGAACAGACTGGCCCGCTCCAAGTACTGCTGAGCCAGGAGGTACCACTGGAACCCAACAAAGAAGTGGAATTTGGGTCCAGTTCTTTCTTCCACCCACCTGCTTCCTGCCATGAATTGCACTCATCATTATATCCAGAGTCTTCCTCCTTGCCCCCTTCTGAAAGCAATTCATCCAACAGGATCTCTCCAAACTTCCAGTCTGCTTCTGCTGATTTTCATGACCAAGTTCCCTCTTTTCCCTATAGGCAAGGGTTGGCAGAGAGGTCTGCAAGAACTGAGAATGATGCCCACCATAGTGTGGAATTTGCTGACACCACAGCCACAGGGCCAAAAGACTATAGGGAATGCTGCAGTGGCAGCAAGCTAGAAGAGGGTCATAACATAACGCCTATTCTCACACCTCAATACAAATACAAGGCTAACACAGTAAACTCTGGCTCTTTGCCTACACTGTTTCCCTGTCCACATCCACAACAAGCAGCATCTCCTGAAAAGGACAGCCAGCACAGTCCTTGTTCCAAACTTGCAAGCTCTCCAGTGCGGCCCAGCATTGATCATTTAGGGGCCTATCATGCAATGACCCCTGCAGCCTCATCCCCTACACAGCAGTGCTCCTTGGATCCTTTGCAGAAAACAAATAAATACTCCAGAGCAAACAGCCATGAGATCTTACTACCCTCACAGGATGAATATGGCACAGCAGAAAGTTGCAAATCTGAGGCTTTTAGTACAAAGGGACATGTACGCTCGTTGGCAGAGCAGTTTCAGAAAATGCATGTGGTTTCCCAGAGAAAAGGTACTCATGAAAAAGGCTGGATTGCTGCAGTGTGTCAGGATGAGAAGTCTCCAAAGTTAACACAAAAATCTTACATCAACTCTTCATCCTCTGGTTACAGACAGCTAATCCATCAAAACCAAGAGAACAAAAACCTGTCTTCTGAAAAATTGCACTCAACTGTGGATATTAGGGACAGGGTAGTTTCTTTGGAGGGTTTTAGTGCCCAACATGTTGCTTCTAAGAGTATTTGTTCTCACGGTGAAGAGCTGTGTAGAAGAGGTGGACAGAATATAGCAGAACCTGCACCCTACCTGGAAAGGCAGCACTGTCGTGATGGCGGAATGAAACAGGTGGATGATGGAGCTACTAGTAGCATGGTTGCCTCTATGCCTGTGGACTGTTGGGTGGATAATGTTACTAGGTATTACAGTTCTCAGAAGGCTAAAAAGAATACTGAATGGCTTCCTGTACCGGGGAGGAGTCCACCTCTTTCTGATCAGAGAGCAGTTGGAGATGACTTGAGCAGGATCCCAGTACATCTGCATCCACAGTGGAATCAAGACACAGAACAGGAGCTCTCAGAACTGGAATCCCTCTATCAGACTAGTCTGCAGGCATCTCAGGCCACTAGGCCTTTCTTGGGAAGACAGGACAGTGCTAGGTATCCATTTGACCAATCAGGTAAGAATGATGCAGCTGTTTTTCTTGGTTGACTTGCCTATGTACTTCAATATAGGTGGCGGTATGTTTTCCAGTTGATTTAGTTAAATGGGCATGAATTTGTGCATGGATGCAGAAAGATTCAGGTTGTGGATTACGAAAACATTCTAACTATGTGGGTAGAGGAGTGGTGTGATGGCACTGCCTGGGCAGGCTGCAGCATAGCCGTTGATCTTGGCAGACAGAGAGCAATATCTGTTAAAAGTGACATAGAAACACTGATCCTGGTTTTGAGTAGGGAGCTAGCTGCTGAGGTCAGGCTGCCGAACTTTCCTCTTTGAAAGTCCTGCATTACCTCGAATTTATTAAACTGTTTCTGTGCCTGAAGTTAATGTTCTCCACAATTGTGAATTTTAACTGATTGTATTGTATTTGAGATTTGGTCTATACCTGGTTGAGGGCAATAACTTCTAAAAGGGTTTCTAGATCTATGACAGTTGGACTTGTGTTTTGCTAAGGACTGCCTGCTGTAAGTTCTGGAAAATTACTTGTGAAAGCAGCACTGGGGGTATGTGATCTGCACTAAGATCCTTGAGACCTTGTGGATTAGTTGGTGCTGAAGGAGAATGAACAGATCTGTTGCTGTTGGTGAGAACATCCAGCTGTTGCTGGAGACACTCAATTAAAATCTGATGACAGCAGTCTGGTTCCACTTAAGCTTATCTAATCTCCTGCCTGAGATAGGGCAACCTTGATTCTCTGCTTAGCACAAGTGAAGCAAATTTCTTTATAATCCATGTCAGAGCATTAGAGCTATAAATTTTCTGGTTAAATACAAAGCAGCCTGAAACTTGGTGGATGCCAAAGTGAGATCTGTGTGTGTGTATATATATATGTGATATATATTGCAGTACATCATACACAAGACAGGTTTTCCACTGCACTGCACCCATGGAGGTGGAGCCTCCATCGTTCCTGACAAATCAAGCCTGGCTGTGACCAGAGTGAATACTGCAGTAAACTCTTGAACAGGTTTTCTATGAAACTCTCTTGTCTTGCAGACCAGGTGGCACATCCAGGGGTGGCCATTTCCCATTTTTTGTCCTTTTGATTTTCTTTCAGAGATCTGACCTCACAACCTTGCAGATGCTCTCTTGCATGGGCTTGGATCAGAAGGTCTTATGTGCTTCTAGTTAGCTTACTGGTTTTAGAAGCTCTTTCTGGGAATATAGCAGGATAAGGCCCAGTTGCTATAGTGATAGCTGGAGCTTCAGAGTTCTGTCACGAAATGTCCTGTTTCTTACGCTGACACTTTTCTTGCCTATTTTACCACTACATGTATGAGGAATATGAGATACAGATATTCTTCTAAAGTGAAGTTTGTGTTTGAGTTCTGTACTTCTGGTTTGCTGTGATTTTTCAGATATTTCTTCCTAAGTTCTGCAAATTCTGTGTAAAAACAAAAAGTTTGAACCAGTGCATCTACTGTGATGAACTGGGTGAAAATCACCTCTAGGACAGCTTTTCCTCACTTTCAACACCTATTCATTTGTAAATGCTGCTTAAACTTTCTGCTCCATATCAACTAGTTTTGCCAGATCTTTGCATTCAGAATCATGTTGAAAATGCCTCTGTTTCATTATTGGAGCTTTACAACAGAGATTAAAGCAAAGACCGGATCTTCCAAATGCCACCTTGGTGCTGAAAATGTATTGTTACGAGCACATTGCTCTTCTTCCTTTATAGAGAGATTCCTTGTAACCATTTTTATTAGGCGATTGATCTGCCTGTCTATTCCTTGAGAAATTTTAGGATTATAACTGTTTGGTGGGGATTGCACGTAAGTGAAGTAACTGTAGTAATCCTAGTTAAAAATAACATTTTAATTATCTAAACAGCAGGACAAATGGCTGACAAACTGTAGCATTGGGTGGGAGCAAGCAGGTGTGTGGGATTTAAAGCTGATGAGTCTTGTTTATCCCAAGTAACTGTAGGTAACTGGCTCCTGCTAGCTGATTTTCTGTCCCTTTAGCTCCACACCCCCTCCCAAACTATCTCACCTCTAGCAAACAAGTGCTGGTGTGCAGATAAATAATTTAACTATTAAATAGTTCGGTTCACTGCTCCCCAGAAGCCTACAAAAGGGCAAATGAAGCAGGCATGAGTATCCTGATAGATTGTCTCCCCTGGAAATGTTGGGAGTTAGCTTATGTATTAATGTTCAAAAAGGTCTCTGACTTCTTGTTCTGTGTGTATAGTCTGTCTGTCCTTGCTGGAGTCAGACCTAAGGTAGTCAGAAATATGCCATAATGTGCAATCAAGCTTTGAGTTTAACCATAGCATTTTCCTTCCCAGTCTCTGCGAACCTGAATCTGAGGAAGCTGCATGCTACAGCTGGCATGGGTCTCTCGAAAACCCCAACAGCGGAGATCGAGCGCAGTCTGTGTGGATCCATTGTCTCTTCTGTCTCCAAGGTGACATGCTGTTACTTAAGATGTGCTAGAGGGGGGGAAGGGCTTGGCCTGTGCAAGTAAAAGAATTTACAATGGGAGAAGTGGAATATATTATGAAAAAGGTACTGGAGTCATTGATAATAATGTTAGAGAGGATTTTAAGTGCAGTCTAGCTCAGGATTAATTAGGTAAATAATGAGTGACTCATGCTACATTGCTTCCGTGCAATCAAATTATCTAAATTCTGGCTGAGGAACATACCCCTAAAAACTGTAAGATCTAGTCTCTTTGAGCATACTGACCTGAACTGCCTTGCATCAGAACCTATGGTAACTGTTTCTTGATGTTACTGCTTGAATGGGCACAGATTTATTTTTTTTTAACCGTGTCACTACATATTTTGAAAGTGGAAGATAATTTGGTATTTGCTACAGTTGGTAGTTGGTCACCTTAGAGTGGCATAAGATACTTTTTCTATGTTTTCTGTGGAGAAACTGTTTAAATAACTGGTACTTGTATATCAGTGCCTGTACATGAAAACATACAAGTATTTTCAAGGGGAAATGGCATTTCCTATAGTACTTCCATAGTCATTAAAGGGAGCTTAAATGATCTTGTTTATATAGAACAGAGGAAAATAAAGAAGGAATAAACTTTTCCCTTGCTAACATAAGATTAACAAGCTTCCAGCACTCATCAAATAATAAATTATTTTTTTTTTTTGGTTATGAGAAGACTGTAGTACTTTATCACAGGATGGCTTTCAGCTGCAGCCATGATTATTTCTACAGGGGCAGTGATGCCTGTAACAGCAGTCAGTCCTTTAGGTAGATTTAGAGATGTTTTTGTCCTGGCTTTAGATGTTTATAAAAGAATTAATCTCACTTAGACAAATCAGTCAGAGTATATTTACTAAAGAAAACAAGCCTATGAGAAACGATATTTTTAATCTCCAGATCCAAACAGACCCATTTGCTTTAAGTTTTCAAAGTAGTATCTGAATGAAGGATATCAAAAAAGAAAAGGTCATGGAGTTTCAATGAAGTATAGTCTGTTAAATTTCTATTAATCTCCTCCTTATAATTATTATATAAAATTTATATTATGGAGAACCTTTTCTGAAATGTATGATACTGTCTGCAGGTCACGTGTACCAGAGAACGTAGCAAGGAACCAGAAGAGGAGGAAATGTACAGTGCAGAGAATTTCCGTCGCATTGCTCGTAGTCTCAGTGGGACAGTCGTCTCGAACAGAGAAGAGACCTTGGTCTCTTCTCACAGTTTTGTAAGTAGAATGATGTGCAGCTTTCCAAAGAGCCATTGTCTGTGTGCAGGGTTGCTGTTTTCTCTGTGTTTAGTAGTTAACAAACAAGACATCAGTCAGCTGAATAATAATGCACTATGAAAGCTTGTCTTTTTGAATTTTTGTTCTCTTTTTGGAAGAAGAATGAGCTTTTATTTAAGCAACAAAGCCATCTTCTTCAGGAGTCATTGCAGAGTAGTACCTGCTGGAGCTGGTGATCCTGTGAGCTATTACTTGCCGGTATTCAAAGACATCCAGTATAAACATTTTTTTCAGTTGACTTAGAGTATTTTCAAGAATACACCTAGAATTTTTAAAAGATACCACTAACCATGTGAAAGTTGCTGCTCTCTTATGGGTATATTCAGCAAGTAGCATTTTTAGAGAGTGAAAGTAAGCATAAAGGGGGGACAATTCAAGACTTGGTACATAACATGCAGCCAGTTACATACAGGAAATAACTAAAAATAGGGGGATTGATTTTTTTTTTTCCTTGTTATCTCTGTTAAGTAGTTCTAGGTGCAAGTTAAAACTGCCAGTGAGGAAAACAGTAGCAGATTATATGTGAATATATATATAATATATATAGCAAATATAATGTGAAAGTTTGGCTTGAATTGAATTTATTGTGAACTGTGCTTAAGTTTTGATTCAAAACCAACTGCATAATAAGTGTAGAAGAGTCTCAGTTGCAATATCAGTCTTTTAGACTGGTTGGTCTCATTCTGTCTTTCTGTTGTGTACCATAAGCTAAGAATATGTCAACTTCTGAATGTTTGCTCCTTAGTGTGCTTTAGTTGAGGCCTTTAATGCATACCTGGAGGTGCTCAGAGAAGCAATTAAAAACCTCTAGCTGTCCAAACCTGGCAGAAGCAATTAAAAACCTCTAGCTGTCCAAAACCTCTGCTGAAGGCTTTTATCCTCACAACAGAAGCAGCTGATAGTAGGGACGGCTGTCAGCACTCTTCAAGTTAGTCACTGGGCTCAGGTCTGTGATGGTTTGTTATCGTGCCATTCAGCCATCCCTGCTTTGGGGTAGGTACCTCCTAATAGAGGGAGATGGTACAGAACTGGTAAATACTTCAGCTGCAACAGGTAGATCTGTTCATAGCCTGGAATCAGAGCTTTCAGTAAAGCCTGCTAGAAATAGGAAGGAAGGATCAGCAATACCCTTCTTAATTTCATGGCTTGTATAGCATGGCAGTTCCAATGCTGACTGGCCTGCTATCATTCTGGCCATCTGCCATTGTTCATGGAATCAGTTTGTGAACCAGACCTCCATGAGTGGTTTGTGTTTGTTTTGGCTTTTTCTCCTTGGTATATTTCCAGTCCAATTGTCCTCCTAAGTAGCCCACCACTGCAGTTAAGAGCCTTACTGGATTGATGCAGTTTTTATTTGTATTTCTGTTTCACATACAGATGCATGTTTTTGTTCCGCTGACTCATCCCTTTCCTTGGATCAACACCATCTTTGCTTGATTCAAGCCAACTCTGTGTTTACTCATCATTTTATGTTCTTTTCTTCTCCTTTCTCATTTTATAAAAGGAAGCACCAAATACGAGGAAAATGCCAGTGGACACCAGCCACCGTTCTTCCAGCTCCACTTCCCTTCCTTTCCCCCATGATCCTCCTGTGTTTCCCTTTGATCCCCAGCACAACCCAAACCAGGTGCAGCACCTACCCCATGATGTACTGATGCCCAGCATGGTGGGCAAGGCACGTAAAATGTCAGGTAATCACAGGACTTTTGATCCTTCTTCATGATCAGAAATATTGCTGAAACACAACTCTTCAGATCTTGTCTTTCATAATGATGTTTCACCATCTGCCTGAATTTCTCCAGAAATCTGGAAGGATGAATCACATTCTCCTTCTCTGCCCTTTTGAGTTTTCTGTGATTCTATGCTAAGTGGACAAAAGGGAATAATCTTTATTGGAAACATTATGATGACTTTATAGAAAATCATATTCATATTTTTGTGAGGTATTTTCTTTAGTGTAGAAGTAGCAGTGAGACCCACCACCTTGTTGTCATGTATGAGAGTACTTCCACAACCTACTCACTCCAGCAAATCACACGTGTAGTTGTGCCAATAGAAGTAACTAATTCCTGCATGAGAGTTACTTTCTCCGTGACAGCCATCGAAACCAGTTTGATCTAGCAGCTGTGAAATACTTCGTTGGGTTCCTCCTAGATGACGCAAGGGCTATTAAAGAAACTGAAGTCTGTGACAGCAGCTGTGGTAGGGTAAGGAAGAAGTGCAATGAGGAAAGTGAATACTAGAAAAGGTACAGCTAGCTTTTAGAATTGCATTTCAACCAGTAACTGGATGTAGGAATGATTTTATTTTTCTTCTGTCACCTGTTGGCCACAGCTGAAAGTTCTAAGAGAATGAAACAAAAAATCTGTTTAAGCAAACCTTTAAACTTTTGGTTTTTTCGCTTCCCCAGGAGACCAGAATAACATCATCCAGAAACTTCTGGTTGTGCCTGACAGGGGTGAAGCTTTCAAAGTTGAAGACTACCCAGGTGTGGCACTGAGCTATGGGAGTCTCCCTTGTGCACCCAAAGGCACCCTCTCCCAGGGGCAAAAGCCTCTCGTTAATCTGCATTTAGGAGTTGGAGCATCAAGTGTCTCTGGCCATTGGCTGAACACAAGCTACCCTGCCAGGCAAACAGCCACGTTATCAGATAAACAAACAGCGCTCTGGGGGAAACATGCTGGCCAGTCAGGCAAGAGTTTACAGGAGGGCTTCCTCCAGCAGCCCTTACGACATCACATGCATGAATCTTATGCTACTGGTTGCCGACTACCAGCCAGCACAGACTACAGCACTTTAAGAATACCACATGAGCCTTCTTGGGATCCCGGTGCCTCTCAAGGTTGTCCTGTGCCCCCTTCTTGTGTTAAGGCCCCGGGTCCAAGGAGAGTTGATATGCCCCCAGAAGATGACTGGCGACAGAACAGCTACACCCCTCAGCCTGGCAGAAGGCGAATGCTGCCAATGCATGTGATGGATGGGACTTTTTCTTCTGCTTCAGAGGCACACAGAAATATGCTGGCTCGAGCAGCAGCAACTACTGGCACCATGCACAATAATGGCTGGTGAGATCCTGTCTGCTCCATGTGCCCTCATAAACTGCTCTGTGAACAGACTATAGCTGTTGCCAGAGCATGGATTACATGGAGACAGCAAACTCTTTCAATCAGTATCTGTGCCAGTTTTGTCTTAAAATGTAGCTATACAGTATGTGGAAACTAATTGCACTGTATTTCATTTCTGACACTACTGAACTGCTGTCTGGATGGGGAATCTTTGCTGTTCTAGTCCTGGCCTCTCCTAGCAAAAAGTGCTATAGGAATGGTAAGCTTCAGGGGCATTGGTTTACAGGTAAGTTCAGAAGTACACGTGTGATTTGAAGGAAGACGGCCACTAACGAGAGGATGTTTTTAAGGACTATTTTTCACGAAATGTAGCTTTGGTAATTTCTTCACATAAAAAACAAATCCTTTTGTTTTCCTCTCCTTTTTCTCTCCAGTTCCTTCCTAGGGGAAAACAACTGACTCACCTTCCAGGTTCCAGTAAATCTGCACTTGGCAGGCTGGCAGTTAGTAAAGCAAAACCCAGTTTTCAGCGTGCTGAGATCTCTGCCCAAGATCACAGCTTTAGTTGCTGCTGAGGAAGTGGCAGGGAGACATTGACCATCAGTAAACCAGAATTTTCCCCACTTCCTTAAGGCAGACTAACAATGCTTCAAACAGAAAAGACTGTTAATGCTGCACGCTTAATTACACCAATGTAAACACAGAATAAGTTTAACTATTTTAGTGTCAAACATACTTGCTTTTGTAAGTATTTTTCAAATAAATCTATGAAAATAGTTCTATTTACCTGTCTGTGTATGAGCTTTCTTTGCTATTTGGCTTTACTCATCAGTTGGCCTGAAACTGCTGATTTATTTTCTTAAGACACTAACAAACAAGTAAAGTGTTTATTCTAGTTCATAAACAAAGTTTATGTAATAAATATTTCATTAGATTGGAGGATGTGTCTAACTCTGTCCCTGGATTTCATGCGCTTCATCACTACTCTGTGGTTAACTTTCCCCTCATAATGAACATTAATGTCCTTTGAAAAGTATTTTGAGACTTTGTTGGAGGCACAACTACAGAAAGCATGCAAGATGCAGATAGGATGCTCATTTAAAAAGTCATTAGAAATTACTGATGTAGTGAGAAGTGTCATTTTAAATAAGAGTTGCACTCCTGCTCTTGAAAATTCAGGTGTGGCGGTTATGAGTTGTTTAAAAAAATGTGGAGGGTTCTGTTATATGCTTACACTGATGTGGGACTGCAGCTGTGGTGGTTCCAGCACAGCCAGCCTGTGGAAGGTCTAGGCTGCCCTCTAGTGCATGGTACTCCTTGGTCACCTGCTCTCGCTGTTGCTCTAGCTGAGGGTCTTCATTTTAATGTCATGTTTTGCACCTCAGTGCTTGATGGAATTTCATCAGTTGTTGCTGTTTAGTCTGAGACTGAGTCTCATTCATTTTAATAAATGTCATTTCTCAGTTTCTTGTTTCTAAATAATTGCTATTATGTCTGTTATTGTTACAATCTTGTGTACTCAGACGTTCTGAGCAGCAGATTTGTTCAAATGGACTATGTTCTGGAGTGTACAGCACTAGGCTCATTTAAAAAATGCACTCTGCTTTAGACAATTGAGCTACAAAAGTGCAAGGTAAGTGCCTGGTCCTTCCTAAACAAAGGCTGTCTCACCCGTGTTAAAACGCAAGGAATTTGGGAAGAGAGAACGAACTGTCTTACTGATATTTTCCATGATTGCTAACATCGCTGAAATTGGCTCACCAGTGGTGGTTGGGGTAGGATGTATAAAGTGTAGGCAAGGTTCCACATAACTGGTAGTCATGCAGGTTTCGCATCTAATGTAATTTGGGGAGAGGGCCAAGCTAGAAGTGTGGGGAGAAGAGAAGAAGGGAAGGAAAGCAAATACAGGAGTGAGAGGGTGGATTGCAATTGGAATGAACAGATGGATAGGTGAAGACGACAAATTGAAAGAAAATGCGTACATTACATCTCTTCACTCAAATGTGTCCATTTTTCTGAAGAACACGCAGTAATTGGTTTGTCTGAATTTTCTTTCCTTTTTTTAATGGATAGATTCCTGGGCAGAGAGGGTCCCCAGCACCAGTCTGCCACTGAAGCTTTTGAGAAGGGAAGATTGACTGATGTAGACAGTAGGCAATGTTCTTTGTAGGAGTTTTTAATAATGTTCATGCTATGGTAAATGAAACTGTGCAGAAACACATACCACTGCTATATGTATAAATAGCCAGGCATTGGGCAAACAGTGTAAGTTAAGTTGGTGTTTATGCCAGCTGGGGCAAAGATAAAAATGTGCTTGGGTTTTACAAATGCCTCACTTAAGTTAGATGTGTTCTGGAGTCTCCTACCACTGTGCTGTCTCCTGTTCAGCACTATGGGTGGCAAAAAGCAAAAGTTTGAGATTTTCATCCATCTGTGCTTGCTGCCTCCAGCATTTTATCACTGCATTGTCTAGAACTTTTTCAAGCCTAGCTGTAATGCTGTAATGCTCCTTTTATGTTAGTTCTTACATGATTGCTAACTATCACTGATGGAGTTACCTTTAAAGTTTCATAGTGTTTTAGAAAAAGCATGTTAGATTGTTTTCTTATCCTCTCACACTACTCCTGAAATTATTTTCTATCTGCATCATTCTTCTCGTTCATTGGAGGATTTTTTTATCCTTAAACCCAAAAAAATATAACTTGGAAATGTTTTTAGGATTGCTTTCTAATTAATGGAAAAATACCAACTAAGACCAGCTATAACACCACTTCAGACCACTGAATATGTTTGCTAGGATATTGAGGGAAGCAGATGCAAATGGATGAGTTCAGCTGAAGAAACCTAAACTTACTTATTGGCATCAATAGAATTGTTTTAGTATTCATTCTTGAGTGAGTAAGCACTGAATATACTTGTGAATAAGGAGATCAAGTGTCATTTGTAAACTAATTTACATTAGGTTTATTGAAGGAGGGTTATCTTGAGTTTAGGATGGCCCAGTCCCAGATGATTCACCAGTGAATCATAAGCTTGAGAAGCTTTATGTGTGTATATATCACTAAACAAGATAATTTTAAATATAAATACATGAGAAAAGTGAGTATAACAAAGTTGCATTTAGTAATAAATCAAATCTAAGAATCATTTCATATTGCTGAATTGTAGCCTAACTTTTTTGCTACTCAGGCAGATGAGAAAAATCTCAGTCGATGTTGAAGAATTATTTCAGTACTGTAGACTGGTTTTGGTTGACTGCCCTTGGAGGCTTAAAAGAAGCTATTTAATATAGCAGATACAACAGTCAGGTGTTCATGGCACCTTACTCATATGAAGAGGGAGAGGAAGGTATGTGTGTGGGAATCTCAGCTGATTTTTCACAATAAACTACTGATTTGAACATAAGGATGTAATTCATATGAAGAGCTGAGACGGTACAGACCAGAAAGTAAATTTATAAAATCTCATAGTTTATGGGGGGGAAAAGCCCGCATCTCACCAGTGGTTTTTTAATTTTCTTATGGCATATAAAGTTGCTCAGACAAAATACATGGTAGAAAAGCTTTTAAATCCTTATGTGGTATTATTTTGGGATATCCCTTTCTGCATTCATTAGTTATGACCTCAGGTTTGCCCAGTTATGAGGGTCATTTTTTGTTCAACTCCTCCTTAAGCTACCAGTCCCAACAGAACAGTTAATTCTTATTAATACTTAATGGTGTTTGGTCTCAGTAGCTTGGTAAAAAAGGGGTGGGTTGGAGGCATAGTTGCACTTCTGCCATCTGGTAATGATGGCCAGATGTGTGTTGTAAGAAAAGAGTGTATGTTCTCTTCAGCAACTGAGTTGCCATATCTTCGCCTTTTGTGGGTTTGTTCCCCTCTACACACTTTCCTTTAAAACTGCTTAATGGATTTCTCTGTATGACATCGTGTTCATGGATCAACATGCTTCATCAAAGTTAAACTCAAACAACCCACACTGTTTTACATCATAGTTTCTGTTTACTAAGGTCCTATACGTAGACTTGCTTACCTTGAATACTTTGCCAGTTAGATCTCTTGCTTATGGAGGCTCTGAGGAAACTAGAGAGAACACAAAGGAGGGCAGCAAAAAGCAGAGTGAACTCAATTTTTAGAGTGAGTAGAGGTGACTGGATCATAGTCTATTAATATCATCAAGGTAGTAAGATAAATGAAGAGAGGGAATTGCTTGGTCTCAGATGGTAGGAGAAAGAGCAATCGCTTAAGCCTAAGGAAGGAAAAGTTTGAACTAGATAATAAGGGCGGGGGAAGGAATGTTTTAAGCAGAGCAAGTGAGCAATGTTTTGAAGAACCTAAGGAAGAGTTTGAGGTACCATCACTGCAGCGGTGTGAGATTTAAATCAGAGATGTGGCTGGTAGGTTTGGGTATGAAAAAATCACCTAAAATTCTAGACTTGGGCTAAGTGGCACAGCCTGAGTTGGCCTTAGCCTGTTTTTTACAGTTGCAAGGGATGACTGTGGCATTAATTAGTTTTTTAAATGTAGTCTGTACTTCCAGTCTGTTCATGGAGCTTATCAGGGAATGAAGGAAATGTGTGCAGGAAGGGAGTGTAACAGGATAGAACTCTAATAGTTAAGTAACTTGTAATTTATACCAGCAACTATCTGATAATTTAGTTTTGGTTGGTTGGTTTGTTTATTTTTTCTTTTTAAGTCGGTGCAGCTTCTCAGTACTGGATGACATTGGCAGCTAGAGTATTATAGTGATAGTGATTTCATGATGCTGGAGAAAATGGCTTAAGACTAAGCTTCAACCTTTATGAAGGATGCCCTCGTGTTGTGGGTAATAAGGTTTGCTATAAAAAACTGGCTTGGGACAGTGAGGAAATATTGGGTCATCTTAAATGAAAGTTTTCAAGTATTCATATTGAAACTCAATAGAGCATCATGCGAAAAGGTATTTAAAATAAAATGTGGCTTGTTGTGAGGCAACCTCACAGCTTATACCAGCCACAATACCATTTCTGGCAATTGAGAAAGGACAGTCTCAAGCAGTCACTAGTGAGAGTCAATGAAATGGAACAACCTCTTAAAAGTTTTGTCTTCCTCATCTTATTCTCCTGCTTATAGCACGTCTTCCCCTCTCAGACCTGGTTTATCTCTGCAAGATTTGCTCTATGCATCTTTCTCTTGGGATCTGGAATATATCTCTCTCTCCTGTGATTCAATTTCCTTCTTAGAGTTTTCAAAAAGTCCTTGTTGGGTAATGAGATGATTCTGGGACATTGCATTGTGCCAGTTTTAAAGATACATCACTGTTAGAGTCAGAAGGGACTGTTCTGATCATCTGACCTCCTGCATGAGATAGCTACAGAATTTCACATAGTCATTTTTATGTTTAACTTCTGTCTGAACTTCAATAAACAGCACTTGTTGTCTGAGGCGACAATTTACTAAAATATAGTTGCTACTATACCTTGCAGTATTAGATCAGGGGAGGTGCCAGAAAAGTCTAGGTTTTAACATAACACCTTTTTGTTTAAACATCTGCTTGCACACAGAATAAAATGGATTGGCTTTATTATTCTGTGTGCTTCTCTTGCTGAATTGTTTCTCTGTTACGAAAGCAGTTGTTCGGAAAGCAGACTGGTGCTAGCTGCTAGCATGGTTTGGGATATCCAGTCAGCATAGGAATTGGGCTTTTTTTTCCTTTTTTTTTTTTTTAAATAGGTATTAAAATGTGCAGAATGAAATGGCCACTTGGTGGCAAAACTGAACAGGAAGTAAAATGTGAATCTGCTTTTCAGAAATTTGTGGAAAACTGTTGGGATTACAAAGGCACGCTGACATCTCCCTGCAAGGCCACATTTCTATTTGTAATTGTGTGCCTAAGTGCCTACAATCATAACGCTACTTGTGATGTTAGCAGAAATTGTTTGGTTCCTTGAACACAAGATATGCTGAATCAATCAGCTTTGCTTTCACAAGGAGGTAAGCTGGGGTAATATGAATGCCCCTTCCAGAGTCTCTAGCAGATCTAGAGACAATACTACATGAAAAAGCTTCAATGACAAGCTGAAGGGTTTAAGTAGAGGTCTGTAATTCTCTTTCTCCCTAATACAGGTTTTGGTATTGTCCTAATGACGAAGGCACATGCTCTGTATTATAAATGAGGCAAGATGGAATATGTTAGAAAAATGACAACAATAAAACTCCAAGGTAACAGTGCTAGCTAACATCTCTTTCTAGCTGTGTTATCCCAAAAAATGGTCATTCAAATTATTATTTTTAATGTTTTAAGGAGGTGTGGTTTGTAGGGAGGCATAACACCATTTATCCCACCAACCTGATGTATTTATGGCAGGGGAGAAACCAGCAAGACTTCATCTGTATGAACCTTTCTTTGAGTGATACCTGGATATGACAGCAAGTATTTCAGCATGCAGGGCACAAGGTGTGCTCCCTAGAAGCTGGTAATGTCTTCTGGCACAGCATCATAACAAAATTATGCTATATTCTTCCTCAACCAGAGCTCAGACTGCATCAGCCCCTTTTAAAAACTTCATACCTCAGGAGAAGAGATGCATGTTGCCTGCAGGCTCATGAGAGGAGTGAGCAATTGAAAGAAGTAAGAGGCATCTCTCTTGCAACTGCATTTCAAGTGAGGTGAAGAGGCGATTCCTGAGAACACTCAGCAAGGTCTCAGGCTCCCTGTGTGTTTGGAAGTGTATGGACAAATTAATTTCTTCATGAGAATCTCAAACTGCATTTATTACTGAGCTTCTCTTGATTCTAAATAAGAGACTGAATTCATTCGTCCTGCTCCTTGTTCCAACAGACCTACTTTAAGCTAATGCTAACTCAACAGGAGCAACGTTTACTTACTGCCCTTCCTATCCCATGCTCTCACTGCATATTCTGAATGAATACATGTGCAGGCTATTGAAGCAAATGAGCTTTTGTTCTATTTAAAAAACAGGCCCTTTTAAATCAGTTGTACTGTAACTGACATTTGCAGAATGTGGTATAAAGCAGCAATTCCTGCTACTGGGACGGTCAGCGATAAATCCAGAATAGTCATCCAGGATTTTTTCCATGGTACTCTAATGTAGCCCAGCTCTCTTTTTGCATGCACACACACATTTTACTTTAGACATGGGATTAATAGAATTCTGTATGTCTCCAAAGTTTTGGGAAAACAAGTGTCATTAATAACCCAAGGGTTTATAATTCTGATTCCCTTAAAATTTTCATTTGCTTCCTTGAATGTCTTTAGAGTGATACTTCATTCAAAGTTTCTTGCTTGGGCTGTCTTGGCCATGTAATAAAAAAGCAAGGTCAAACCAAGCTCTTGATTGATTGGTCAAACCAGTCAATTTTAATGTATGTTTGCTTGAACCAAACAGCTTTTCATGCTCAAGATAGCAGGTACTCACCTCAAATGTCATCCTTTTCCCTCGGGACCTGTGAGGCAAGAACCAAGACCTTGCTGAAGACTATTACCTCTGAATGGCTTTTCTTTACATTCCTGATTTATTGTGTGAAACAGTGCACAGCTCAGTACAAGTAATGTGTCAGAGCTGTATTAGCTGAGATGCAAAGCAGCAACTCTTTAGATACAATGCATTTGATTAAATATGGTTATATGTATATGTTTAGATATTTGCTACATCTGACTGGGTTTGTTGGCAGATATTTAAGTGATGCCGAATTCAGAGACTTTTTTTGTTTGGGGTTTCTGAGGGTGGGTTTTTTTGATTGTTTTTTTGGTTTTTTTTTTAAGGTAGCTAATTTATATGATCCAGCCAACCTGCACTGGTACAAGTGAGGATACAATGAATTGGAGGAGAGAGGCTGAAATTAACAGCTGGTACAAAGGAGAGCAGGAACTACTTAGCTTTTTTTCATCAATACAGTTAATTTAATATGGAATAGTCATAAAGAATTACCAGATTAGTTGAGATTTAGTACAGTTGTACCAACCTTTCTGCTAGGGCAAAGCCCTGCCTATGGTTGGACTATTGCTCTACACAACACCTGCACTTTGAGCGTAAGGGCGGGGCCCTGGCCTGGTGCCCTTGCAAAGATGGGGCCCTGGTGCAGCAGTTGCTCCCCATGCTGCTGTGAGGGGAGGCGGGGGCTGAGAGGGGGCAGCTGGCGCTGTGGTTCCCAGGGCCATCACTGCTCCTGGCTGCCTCCTTTGTCCAGCTTTGCTCAGCTCCAAGGGTGGAGCAGGTAACTTTGGCTGAAGTATCTGGTGGTAGGAGCTTACACCAAGTCCTGCCCAGGTTCTTCACGGGGGTGAACGTATTTTTTTCTCCTTCTCCAGCTGGAGGCTGCACCCCAGGCCTCACTGGAGAGGCGAGGCAGTGGCACCGCTTCCCCCAGTGTTGTGTAGGGGAGGGAGCGGCCGCAGCCCCTCGCTCTGAGGCGGTGCCCGGCGAGGCCCGAGGACCCTGGTTCACCCTGGCCAGGGACCCCGGCCCCTCTTCCCCCCCAGGCCTCGCCGCCGGACAAAATGGCTCCTCCAGCCCGCGGAGCTCTCCATGGTGGCACCGGCCCTTGCCCGCGGAGGGGCCGCTGGGGGCCGGGCCGCCCGCCGCACCGCCCCTCTCCCCCCCCCACCCGCACGGCCCCGTTGCCGCACCCGAGGCTCGGCCCATCCCGG
>VZRW01008698.1:299103-358567 GCA_013398125.1 Aegotheles bennettii | reverse complement strand
CCCGGGCCGGCGGCCCTGGCACAGCCCGCCCAGGTGCGCTGCTCGGGCGGGGCCGGCACGGGCGTGCCCGTGCGCTGCCGGCCGGGGGCCTCCGGCTTCCCCGGCTGGGTTCTGGCCCCTTCACGCCCCCCTCGTTGCGGGGTTTTCCTCCGTCGGCGCAGAGGAGATCCTGGTGATCGCAGAAGCTGGCAGCGCCCGCCGCGGGAGGGGGGGGGGGGGGGCGGGCCGCCCGTGCTGTTGGCTGCTGCTCTCAGGCTCCCGGTTCTCACCTTGATCTGTTTCTTCGTGGCCTTTCTTGGTAGCACAGTCTCGTGGGAAGCCTTTAGAAGTCGAACGTTATACTTCTCAGCAGAACAAGTAAAGCGTTTTAAGGCAGATACATGTGTGTAAAACTGAGACGGTGCAGGGGCCGAGTGCTGGGAACACCAGGATCCAGAGCACCTCGGGAGTGTCATCTTAGTGCTGCTGGGGAGGATGGACCTTTGCAACTGAAGCATCCTAAAACGTATTCATCAGATCTAAACTGTCAATTAAAAAGATGGCATAGGGAAGGCTTCAAAGAATCTCTAGGTTTTGTTCATTCAAACTGCAGATAATTTTATTTTGATCTCGAAAGGTTTGATGCTGAACTGTATCTGACTGTGGCAGTGTAGATGTTTGTGATGGCAGACCTGGGCTGTTGGAATTCATGGCTGTACACAAAGCAGTCTGCTTGTAAAACTGACGTTCCTAGGAACATAGCTTCTGACTGGTTTCAAGGGGGCAGAGATCTGTTAATTTAACTTTTTACATAATAGGGGGTCTGGAGAAACGAAAAGGATGTCTTTGTGTTCAGCAGGTCTTAATTAAAGCCTTGGAATCCCATAGTATGTTTTGGAAATCAGCATGTTTTCCAGTAAGCTAGAAAGCTTTACTCACAGTAAGTTGTTACTCATTTTGGATTGCTTAACCTGGTCATTTGTTTGAACAAATTGCAAGAGTAAAAGTAGAAAACGTTAAAATTAGTGTGTTAGAAACTTGTGCTCATTAGTGATACTTCAACATACAGTGTTTAGCCTTGCTGGATTTTTGTACCTTTACTGCAATTTGTTGTAAAGAATTAAGGTCTTCAAACAATGCAGGAGAACTAATGTTAAGTGATTAGATACTTTAGAGTGTGCTGGCAAACTTTCTGATTTCCAATCACTTAATAATTCAGCTTGCTAAATGGGACCTACACATCTACTTGTTTAAAATCATAGTTTAGACTTGCTTCATTCTAACAGAGTTATGGCCTGGGGTTACAGTATTTCTTTGAACCTGGGTGTGTAGGATACAGAACTATTGTAAAGGTAATCAGGCTTTGATGGCTTCATCTGACATAATTACAACCAGTAATTAAATGTTTGTGTATTAGCATTTTTGTATTCCTTCAGGTGACCTGTCCTGTCCATACCTATCGTGCTGAATCACTGGAGAAAGCCTGGACAGCTGTGCCAAGCTGTCTGTGATCTCAATACAAAGGACAGGGTGGTTTGGTTCCTCCCTCCCCCATTAGGTGCAGTGCAGTTGGAAGTATTTTTTTTTAGACAGCAACCCCCGAGGTGCAAGATTGCAGGTTGTGTCAGTGCTAAGTGGGAGTAGCTATGCAACATAAGTACGTTTGTTGAAACCATGTTAAAATGTGACAGCTATGTCACATCCCTCTTCACAAAACAGATGTGTTGCCTCTCACATACCAAGAAATGTTCACCATACTCATAGCTATTTTACGATGAATAGATTACAGATATGACAATACTCTTTTAAGGTGGGTCCTCTGCTTTTATCTAGACAACACTGCATACCAGGAGACAAAGTGTTAATTTTTCATACTGGAAATGTGTGGAGCAGGCGTGCTGGTGGAACTGTTAAGACAGCAGTTCAAATGGATGCATAATTTCTTCTAATTTCTGTAATGCTTATGAATTACTTTAGAAATTGCCTCTTTTTCATAAGTATCCACTTACATGTTGGTGATTATTAGTGAATTTATTTATGGGAATAAGGCTTGGGGGTTCTTTTTAAGGCAATATTTTTTCTTGTTTATTTTGTTTATTGTGATCCACTACGGGAGAAAAAAAAGCATAAAAGTGTTCTGAAAATGATGCTTTATTTCTGTGCCAGTTATGTTCCCAAGAAAAAACATCCTAGGGGCACCCAGGCTTTCTGTCTCTCCTTGCTGAGACACTTCATTTATAATGTCTCTCAGGTCCTTGAGAACAACCACAGAGAAAAAAGTAGTAATATTATCTGGTGTATCTATGTATTGGTCAGTATTTCAGCTTTCATGCTCTCCATATTCTAGATGTTTTGGGGAGGAAATGTGAATTTGGGACTTAATGCTTGCTGGTATTTCCATTGTTTCATCTCTTGCTTTTATTTTCACTTTATTTTCATTCTCTGTATTACTGGAAGAGGGGGAAAGTAACAGAAACCATTAAATTTCAGAGGTCATGAGAAATTAAATCCTTTGCCACTAATAATATATGTTGATAGAAATGGGCGAGAGATGTTCACCTAAGAAAAAATTATTAAATTGTTGTATCATCAGTAACTATTCTAATAAGGTTGGATAATAATTAGGATGTGTCCCCCTTTATATTTTGACCTGTATATTTAGCAATTAGTGGGAAGCGCATACATCTAAAAAAATACCCGAAAGGTTATCAGGTGTAATGTTCATATTAGACATAAATATAATAAACATAATAATGGCTTTAAATATGCAGTCGATACAGTCTATCTGTGTTGGTCTGGCATACCTTCCCAAGTTTGAATTGTATCTTCAGAGATCATTGGTTGCTTATAAAGTATATAAAAATCTCAGATTTTCTGTTTTCGTGGCTTGGTTAAATTGTCTTAATAATTTGTACTTCCAGAGTTTTCTGTAAGTTAATGACTAGCTATGGAATTGAAATGTCTAAAGTCAGTTTTTGGTATCTGTTTCCCAAAAGGTGTCTTGTGGCAAGGCTTTTGTTACTGCTTTTTTAAATAGAGATGAGAAAATGTATCTGTTGTCTTGATTCACTGTTTTCTTAGCACCCTCTTCATCTTTGAAGAATGATTCTTAGTGTTTTACTGCCTGGTGGAAGACAGGATTTTCCTCTATTATGTTCTGTCAAAATAATGGGGTGGGTTGAATCTTTTTTCTCTAAAATACTGCTGATGCTTAACTGCTGTCTCTGGTTCTTTTGGGTTTGCCTTTTTGGATGATAATTGACTGTCTTCAGTCAGCACACTTGACCTTTCAGTGCGTGTGACTGTCATGCTTTAAATTTGTCATTGTATTGTATCTTTTCTACTGAAACAGCTGTTTCACTACCTTGTAGTAAAGTGGTTTTCAGTGATTGGAAGATGTGCTTGTAAGCTCAGACAGTGTGATAGGTTGGTCCTGGGCATGGCAGGGATGAACCTTTGTTGGCTTTCCTTTGAGGGCGAAGCATCCATGAGTAGCTACACTGCAAAGTTGTACTTGGAAGTACTGTATCCTCCCAGGCGTTGCATTTTGTCTGCTATGGGTGTTACTAGGCTTCGGGGAGGAATCCACAGGACCTTGCCGTGCTGAGCTACTGGGTAATTTTTGTGAAATTTGGAGATGCTGTCTGTTCTGCTGGAAATGGTAGGCTTCAGTATTCCTTTGTTTTGGATGAAAGTCATGATACAGTCTGTCTGATTGGCAAACAGTAATTTTGAATATTAAATGGTAGCTCATTGAAGCAACTCTTCAGAGAATCCCAAAGAGAAGTAACTCATAGCCTTGAGCAGGGTCCTAAATTAGAACACTAAAAGCTACTTTTTAACAATGATTTACATGTAGGAGAAAAAGAAATCATTGCAGTATTTAACTTTAAAATACAGAGTCTGGTAAAAAAACCCCGCAAAACAAACAGGTAAAAGGTTAAATGCTTACAGGCAGCACGAAGACTGTTTTAAAAATATTATGAGGCACTTAGAATGCCTTTATATTGCTGGTCAGAAATTATTCTAAAATGATCCAGAAAAGCAGCAGAGTAAAGAGAGTATTAAAAGATCATAACTGGCCTTACGCTTTCTTGTTTATTTGTTTGAGAGGATGGCTAGAGTGAATGAATCGTAAAAATAACAGCACCAAAACCCAAAAAAACCCACCCAAAAATGGAAGCCTGCCTTAATTTCAGTAGGGCCAATTGGCAGTTGAGGCTTGGGAAGGTAAAGCCAGAGCAGAAAAATCTGGCAACTGCTTACATGTGTGCTTATTGCATAAGAAACTAAGGACTCTCTCACACATGAGTCAGTTCTTATGGCTGAATGGGACCAAAGAATTTTCTCATTGAAATGTAAGTGGTTTCAGAACATATCAACAAAACAAATGTTCAAAAAAATATCCCAGGACCAGAAGATATTTGTCTAGTGAACCTAAAAGAATTCTTTGGGGGTTTTGGGTGCGAAATTGCGGATTTATTTTCCATAGCCTGTGGCATAACTCATCTTCTGAGTCTGAGAACTGGAGCACAGTGGCATTTTTTTAAAAGCTCTAGATTGAACTGGAGAGCTGTAGATCAGTAAGTTTCATTTAAGCAGACTCATAGCACTTGTAAGGAAGAGTGGACTAACTGTCCCTCAGGAAATACAGTATTAAAGAGGAGTTGGTACCGTTTTCATAGATGGAAATCAAGAGGAATTGTTAGAATGTTTTGGAGTAACCAGTGAGCTGGTTGATTCAGGCAAAACTGTTTGTCGGGTTCCTTCATCAGAGCCTTTAAAGTAAGCAACAGAGGAAATACCCTCTTTTGGATCAAAATTAGTTTAGAAAAGGAAGGATGCTAATAGGTAATAAACTTGTATGCTTGAGGGAGGTTGACATCTATCATCAGTGCTCTTTAAATGTATTGATAAGTTTTTTTAGAAAACAGAGTAAAAGGCAAATAATAACATTTATTCAGGATACTAAACTTCCAGAGAGGTGTTTCAGAAAGCTCATGTTAGACTGAGTGCCTGGGCAAAGAATTTACAGGAGACATTCTGATAAAGGCAGGGGAGACTACAAGGGAGAGAACAGTTCTTGCTTAAACATGGAGGGTGATGAACTCTGGAAAGAAACACTAAGGTCTGTATGGATGATATTCTGAAGATATTAGTGTAGTGGCAGTCAGACAGGCTGGTAGGAATTTAGGGATCAATTTAGAAAAAATAGACTGCACCATCATGCCATTATATGCATCTTGCGTTACACATGCATGTTGAACAGCAGTATGTAATTTTGGTCCCCTTTCCTGATTTACTTCTTTATCCAAAGATATGTTCAGGGGCACAGGAGTGGCTTTCATGCAAGGTGGAGCAACAAAGATGAGAAATCTGTGACTTGGAAAAGGGGTAGCTGAGTAGGGGATTGAGTTAGATTAATGGAAAAGTGAAATTGGAAACAGCTGTAATCCTTGTGTTCCTCTGAAAAGGAGAAATGCAGTACTAAACAAAATTGTCCAGAAATTACTATAAAGGAAAGGTGAAATACTTTTTCATATAATGTGTAATTACACTTGTGGAATTCATAGCAATAAGGTGCAGTGGAGGCAAAAACTAGGAAAGTGCCTGTTCAAGGTCTGGACGAAATAGTGAAAAATAGTTGTGTCAGTGATCATAAGCATGATGTTCTGAATGAAACTAGAGAAATCCTTAAACAACCCCGTTTGGAAAACAGTATGGGGATGAAAAGACCTCTATGAATTCATCATTGAGAGAAGCACATTCAAGCACTAAATAATCTTTTGGCATGACACACTATGGCAATTTTAATGGGAGGAGCATCTTTAAATCCTTTTCAAACAAGTAATTATATTTTTTCTGAGAGGAAATTCCAAAACCAAGTTAATTGAAAAATTACACAGACAGTATAAAAGATGAGTGCACCATGGCACACTGGGTATATCAATAATTTCATTTGAGATATAAAATTCTATGAAACATTTAAGACTGCAAGTAAGGATAAAGTAAATAGTACCTACAGTGCTTTTGTAGGGTTTCAAGGTTTATGGGGTCATTTTTCCTTTCTCCTAGAGTGCTTGTTAATATAGCAGGCGGCATGTATTCAGAGAAGCTTGAGTAAAGGGATAGTTTTTGTGGCATTTAGGAAAAATACTGTAATTCACAAGAAATGGACTTTGCTGAACCTGTGCTTTCTGGTTTGGGATGAATAGGGCAACCTGTATCTTTTGACAACTATTGATGCCAGTGTTCTGATTCAAGTAGACGCTGCTGTGTATTTGTGCTTAACTAATATTTTCAAGGTTACGGGTCCACAGACCATCTGTGGTGTCTTCATGTTATTTCTTTTCAAATCTGTTCTGCCAGATGCAGAAGGACAGTTGGATATATTCTGTCCTCAAAGCAGTCATGGGTGCTACATCTCTTCTGTATAGATGTTGACAGAGACATGAAAACTTCAGGGGCAAACTGAAAGATGTGCTAGGTGTTAGGCTCTTCTGAGTGACAATACATAGGCAGCAATGCATTTATAAAACCAAAAGCCCACAAAACCTGACCAAACAACAGAAGAACCGCAGACAACTAAGCTATTGTGGTAATAAACCTGCTGACAAAATGAATGATACTGGCCTGTCTTTTTGCAGAACACCATGGTTGTATTGATACCTGATACCCCTTAGTGGAGACAAACATTATATACCATTTCATCTACACTTACCACCAAAGCAACAAATTCCTTACAAACACAATGTCTGTGTTTAGTAGCAGTAATAATGTGAGCTGAGACCTTAACTGTGAAATCAAAACCACTCTTAAAACAGAAAATGAAATCTGGGACGTTGGGCATGCTTTTACAGCCAAAGCTGGGTTCATGGAACATGTCATGGGCTCTTGATTATAGGGGAAAAATGGCTAATTTTCTTTCACTGTCAGAGAAAAGGAATTGTATAAGTTTTAAGGTCTTAAAAGCAGAAAATACTTTGCCTGTGGAAGTACATACACGGTTGATCCCTTATACTTTTTCCTACCATTAGTCTAGAGGCTTTGATATCATCTTGTTTCATGAGCCTGTCCCAACAGGGTGTCTCTGATACAAGCCAGATTTAACCAAGGTTATTAAAATGGGCATATATATCAGTGTGGTTTAAATGTACAGTAACTGCATGTAAGATTTTATTAGCAGCTGCTGTTGTATTCAGTTACTAAGCAATGTGAGATCTGCTTTGGGTCTGAAAGTAGCATGTTTGTGTTAGTTGCCATACTGCACCTCTCAGCAGGGATTATTATATCGGGTAAAGTGCCATGCTAATGTAATTTTTCTGCTTTTGAACCTCATTACAATATACTGTGAATTCATCCATTCAGGTTGGTGCTAACTTCTGGATCTCTGTAGTGTGCTTTTATTGTAAGGTATAAATGTACCCAGAGGCTTGTGGAAAGTCCACGTAGAACTAGGTTTAGAGGTTTTGCTTTTGATATCTCTGTCTAAGTAGTACCGCAGTATAAAGGAAAAGGTGATTTTTTTTCTTTTTTTTAAATGCATATACAAATAATAATAAAACCCATCAAAATATTTTTGTTAACAAACCCCAAAAGCTACTAATTTTCTTCCTGGCATTACTGTTTAAAATGTTGAATCACTATAGTTAAAATTATATCATCCATGCATATTTTAGAAGTGAAATTGGTTACTTTTTCACTAGTAAGCAAAATTTGTTTTAGAAAATCTTGTATGTTACTGTAAGTCTAGTGTGTTACCTTTGCTAATAACATCTATGCTTTTGCTAATAGGATATAGTCTGTTATTTTGTACTGCAGTGTGTATTGCTTTAGAGATTAATCTCTAAATGTTTTTCTATTGCTTAGCTTTGCTGGGAATGGAAGAGGGGAATCCTTTAATGACCAACACCATGTTATTTCCTTAGGGTAATTTCTCTTAATTACCATTCCCTTACAGTCCTGAGAGCGCAGGTTATGCACAAAGACTTTGAAACATGGAGTATATTTTTGTCTTGGAACACATCATGCTGCAATTCTTTTTCCTTAGGCTATAACATTCTACTACTGCTTCATCAAAGGTTTAATTAAACCCATTAGTTTGCAGAAATTGTGTACATGTTTCAAAAATTATCATTCTTAGCCTATTAAAACATGTTATTTGTAATGTTTTTCAAAGATGTGCACTCTAATAGTAGTGTTAACTACTGTTGAGACAAAAATTATGAAATGGAAAGAAAGTTTTTATAGTGTTACTGTTTTATTCAGCTGGGTGATGCAGATAAAATCTTTAGCCATGTTTTATTCTGCCTTCTCTGAAGATTATTCTAAAAAAAAAAATTCCCCTTGAGCAATAGGAAGATACATTTATTGTGTGAAAAGGATTTTGTTAAACTCTGAAGAACTAGCTTTAAGATTTCTTTTTACAAGCCAAATACAACTTTGCAGATGCTTACCTACTTCTGATACTAACACCTGTGATTTTTTAACATTATGGATAACCCCTGGATGCGTGGAGTTTTTAATTTGAATCTTCATAAGTATATTAATTCAAATAATTTGGGGCAGTTCTTTCCAGACACTGGGCAGAAACATCTGTTTTTGTAGCCTCCCAGAAAATGCCACTTGCAGACAAACTCAAAGCTGTGGTTTGCTAAAATAGACAGAATTAATTTTTGTGCAAATCCAGTCTGAAATATATTACATGGACATAAAAACTTTATTAAGAGAAGAAAATTTCATATGCCATGTGCTTAGAATCTCTGAAGTACTTCTGAATGGTCATAAGGAAGAGGTCAACACAATCTTTCTGAATTCTGCAGCCATTGGTAGTCATAATAAAGCAGTAATGATTTATACATAAGCGAATGAGGAACAGCTGGTCACCTCAACAGACCATTCTCTACCACACCCTGCCATCTATCCAAAAAACCTCCAAAAACTAAAAAGGCTCATCTTTCACTTAAGTGGATCATTATCTAGGAATAATACTAGAAGTAAGGAAGCACAACACCTACAAAACTGTCTTGGAGGACTTTGGTTCTGGGAGGGTATGATCTCTAATGCTTTTGCAACAATTAAAGCAGGAGAAACCTACTTCATGAATTCTCTTGTCTCTCATAAAAGGATGAGCTCAACTCTGCATTGCTGAAGGCAGCTGTGGGCCCACAAATAATGTGTTAAAAAAAGTGGGGGAAGAAATGGCCTAAAATTAATTTAGGCACAGATTAATATAAACTCTCAAATAACACAAAACAACATTAAGTGAATATGAAGGTTGTACAGTCAAGGTCAGAAGAACAGTGAATGCTAGAATTGGTGTTTGCATGGTCATAATCAAGTGCTTCTAAAAATTAGTTAAATCTATCTTGTTGGAACAATGGATTTTGCTTCTCAGAGACAGATTTATGTTTTAAACAATTGTGCATGGAACAGAAGTAGTTGGTTTTTTATTTCTTAAATATGTTAAGTTTATTAACTTTTGGACTACATGGAATTTTAACACTTCCAAATGAAACTTGAATCATTGCTAGAAGAGACGGGAAGGAAAGGCATGCCATTTCTTTTCTGTTAATAAAATGCTTTATGTCCAAAAATAAAGTGCCAAATCTGTTCTACACTATGTAATCTCAAGGCATATTTTTCAGCTTCTTCCTACTTAGAAACTTTTATAAGAAGAACAGACAATTTGCCAGTTTTATTTTCTAGTATAATTTAATTTCAGTGAATATATGTATGTGATTTATGCAGCAGTAGTTTTATCAATAGATTTTTATTATTGCATGAAGCAGAAGGGTAGCAATGTGTTGCTAGTAATCTAGAAGTCGATTTAAGTGAAGTTAGTGAATGCTTTAGTATTTAAGCATAGATTTTGGAATGTTTAAATTTTGAGAGTAAGAAAATAAAGTATGAATAATCTACGTACCAGTGTATTCATACGAGTTGTTCTTCCCTGTAGCAGAAATAATTCTTTTTGATTTTCATTGTTGTTCCTTGAATCCTTTTTAAATTATTCCTTTTTTTTTTATATAAGGTGAGCAAACTAGAGTTTCATCCAGCATCACTTCATGAGTATATCTTCTTTTCAGTGTAATTTATTAATTTATTAAACAGTACAGATTCTAGTGGAGCTTCTCTGGTGACCTTTCTTTCTTTCCAGGTGCTGGCTATTTCCTCCTCTTATTTCTAGTCCTTTAAACAGTATTGTACCATTTTCTTGCTAGCTTTAGATTTGTTTTGATGGGCTTTTTTGTTTGATTTGGGTTTTGATTTTTTGGTTGAGTTCTTTTTGTTTGGTTCTTGAGACTTTGATGATGGGCTTATTTTTAAATGCCTCTTGCAATTCTGAGTGGCTATTAAATGGATCTCCTGCATCCCCAATACTCGTTGAATCCTTCAGAGAATGGCAGTGTATTGGAGAAAGATTGTCTCTTTACAAAGGCAGTTTTGACTCTTCCAAATGTTGTGCATGTTAATGTGCCTTCTAACTGTTCTACAGTTTCTACAAACTTGTGCATTACAGATGTTAATTTTTTTAAATACATGCGTAGATAACGCTATTCCATTCCACTTTTAATGGTGTCAGCAAGTTGGTTGATTGAAAGACAAATCCGATACTTGTATGGCAGCTATTCCATGATAGATCCAATCCTAGATGGAGTATATCTTTTAAATAGCATTGTTGCAACTGCTGTTTCTTCTTGTTAAATTTTAGCTGTTCCTTTTCCACCAACACATCGCTTGACGTCTGAAGAAGTGTTTGACACAGATGGAAGACCAAGGGTTGACATTTTGAAGAACCACTTGATAAAAGAAGGTCGAGTGGATGAAGAGATTGCACTCAGAATCATCAATGAGGGTGCTGCAATATTACGGCGGGAAAAAACTATGATAGAAGTTGAAGCTCCGATTACAGGTAATATTTCTAGGTAATTTCACTCAGATTTGAAAAAAGCCAGATTTTTTCAGTAGCAGAGTTTGTCTTGGAAATTGCTAAAATAAAATTTCTGTATGATCTCACTGAATTATTCCTCACAACTACATTTGCTTAACAGTACTCAAATGGTCTGAAAAAACAGGCCACACATTATTTTGCAAAGTGAAGGCATTAAACCTATTGGAAAAAAGTAGTGCAATTGGTGTTAAAATGACAAAATAGAAAGTAGTTAAATGCTGTTGAATTACTGATTTTTAATTCCTGCAATGGTGTAAGTGGGAATCAAGACATCTACCTGGAATAGAAAAATGAACTCAGAATTATCCTCAAATATAAATACATGAAGAGAAGCTAATTGCTGTGGTTTGAAGCAAGTACCATGAACTGGAATTGTGAGTGAAAAACACATCTTTGTGTAGTTCCTCTGTAGGTGAGACTGACAATTGCATGTAAAACCATGTTCTTGTGAGGGTAGTAGTACTGAAAAGTGTTGAAAGATTGTTTTAGCATCTTTAATGCACTAGGATCAGATCCTCTGTGATACAAAACTGACTCGTAGGGTTTTTTGGAGTCTTTTCATGGTTTGGCTAGTTCTATTTCTGTTCGACCTGGTGAAAGGTGGAGTTGATGTCCTTTAATACTTTTATTTATAAGTAGTCCAGGCTCATACAAAATAGTTTACATTGCATATCTGTTATTTGTGATAACGAAAGTAGATTTTATTTTTGTGTTGAAATCAGATTTTCTTTCACTTGAATGTGTTTTCTTCTAAATGGACCTATATAAAATTAGTGTCTGAAAAGCTTCTTTTAGGGCATTAGCTTACTTTAATTTGTTAGTGCTGGGTAAACGAAAACATTTAAACAGTACATAATTATTACTGACTTTTTTTAAAGAATGAATGATTGAAATGGTGTTAACCACTAAGTGACTATCTGAACTTAGTCTTTTGAAGCTCCAGAGAAAGCTCAAAACTTCAGTGTTTTCCATATGTTTAGAATTTTTGTATTTCTATTCATTCAAGTAGTTACCCAGAGCTACTGGTATATTGGCAGCTGAAAAAGAAGGAAAGTTCTTGCAGTGTTTGTGTAGAAATCTTGCTACAACTGACATAAAAGAGGACACATTCTATTTAGTCTAATATTTTGTAGGTCATGATGACAAATGGTCTTCTCCAAGGAAATAACAGCCTTTAAAGTGTGCTGTGCCATATCTGATATTTCTTTCCAAAATGAGAACAACTTTTTTTCTCAAAAAAAAGCCCTAGTGATAAACTCTGAGAAATTGGAAGATGCTATTTGTCAGTTAATCAGTGACATTTTGCATCAATGAAAGGTATAGTCTCTCAAATTCCTGTTATCAGCAATACTTCATGCAGAAGCAAGAAGGCAGCTCCTGACTTCCATTGAGCTGGAAATTCCTGTGGGAATGAGGAGTTAGGAGTAGTTGGCTCTTCCGTACATTTTTTTAATTAATTTTTTTAAAATGTGAGATGACCTGACTTTGCTGTACGCTCTTCAAAGTCGTCCCATCTGCTATCTTTGGCACTTCTGCCTTAGGTTGCTGATCACTGGTCTCGTGCTGTCTCATATTCTAAAAACACAAGAAAAATCCACTGTTAAAATAGTGAACGTGGTTATTTGAAGGAGAAAAGTAACTGAGCAAAGAGAAGATATGATAATATTAAAAGGTATGTTAGTCTGACTCAGAAAGAAAAGCATACTCCCTGCTTTTTTCAATCCCACGTGGACACAGCAAATTGTTGCAAAGCAGCAGGCATTTTCAAATGTGCATAACAAGGAGAATTTGCAAAGATACCTAAGGGGTTGGGGAGGACAGCAAAGAGCTGCTGACAGCTTTGAAGACCTCAGTGCTCAGTGCATTAACTGTTAGAAAAATATTCCACGATCTGCTAGGCTCAAATAGGGCTATTATTTAGCATTGTCACAGGTAGTTGAGGACAGCATCTTAATGAAAAGCAAAGGGGCAAGCTTCAAAAATGTCTGTTGTTTCTGCTTTATACCTGCCTTTTCTCTTAATAAGAAGTACTTCATGGCTGTTTTCTTAACTGTAACTTAGTAACTTTTCTGTTAGATATTTTTTTTTAATTAATTTGAACAAAATTTTTACTTGCAGTGTGTGGTGATATTCATGGCCAGTTCTTTGATCTAATGAAGCTGTTTGAAGTGGGAGGATCACCTGCTAACACAAGATACCTCTTCCTCGGTGACTATGTAGACAGAGGTTATTTTAGTATAGAGGTAACTGAATATATTAATCTGTTTTGTCCTAAATTTTTCTATAAGCACACTTTGACGGAGGTTTTCAAATGAAATTTTAGGTATGCTTTAACATGTGAATGTTTTCTTCATTGCTGTGCTTTCTCCTATGACAAAGGCCTGTTTGCAGGAGGATATTGACCAACCGTTTGGACTGTTGAAACCACCAGACTTACTCATTTTTTCTCCTCTTTCTTTAGTTAGTTTTTTAAAAGTTGAATTCTATAGCATTATCCTGCTTCTCTGATAATATGCAAGAAGCTATGCTTTTATGTTTTTGGAGAACAGGTGAGTCATGACTGCAAGGTCTTTAAATTTATTATAGCTGTTTATCTGTACAAAGTAGATTAATTTTACTTATGTAATCAAATGTTTTTTTAATAATTATTAATATTTTTCTTTACTAAAATTCTGAGGGGGATCCCCTAAGGATGACCTGTGTTTCTGCTATTATTTTTTCAGGTATTTTGAATTAGAATATTTTTCTAATTTTCACCATGCTTATTAAATATGCTGCATTCCAGAAATACTCACTTATTCATATCAATTGTTTTCAGAGCTGTGATTTTTAAGTTAACTGTTCTTCTGGAGCCAGCTTGGAAAATGCCTCAGCTTGGGTTCTCTTCATAGATACCAAATCTAATAGAATGGCGTGCCATTTGAAATAGTATTTTGCAAGTCATGGTGTATGATACTTCATTTCTGTATCTAAATTATGCTCTTCTGCTAACATGTGTGGGTATGTACTGTGAAGGGCATGCACAATGCCTTTTGGGGTTGTTAGGGATGACAGACAAACAGGAGATGCAGCAAGAGTGTTTGCCTTAAAGTCATTTATAAGGAAAAATTTCAGCAAACATTCCCTATTTATTAATTCCATCTTCTTAGCCTCTTGATGATGACAAATAATGTAATTGTCCTTGAAAAGGGCATGCAACACGTCCTACCAGCAACATGATATGTTAATATATCAAAACATGGTATGAAAGTTTTTTAACCATTATACTTACAAAACTTTTAAACAATGAATTTTCTTGAATATGTTAATAAGAACAGGCTCAGTTTTTTCCCTTATATCATTTTAATTTAATTTTTAATATTGTGTTTGGCATTCTAAATATACTTGTGGGATATGTAAAGATATGATAAATATACTCTTGAAAACCACTCCAGGGCTCTTAAAAGGTTTGTCTGTCTTCATTGAGATAATCTGCTGTCGTCTACTCTGAGTGCCTGTTGGAACATCAGTGAAGTACATGGCAGATTATCTGAATGAAGTTGAATTGCTGCAAGTGCGTGAAGGTGGGGCTATGCTTTGTGGTCCTGTTGAGAAAGAAGAAAGTAGTACATGAAAATCAGCCGTTTGTTCTCTATTTTAACCTTAAAAATATTTTCCTACTTAAGTTTTTGCCTTAATTAACATTGAGGAAATTAAAGTTGACCTCCAGGAATTTTCATATAATGGTTACTTTAAATTTTGTCTTAGTGATTGGAAATGTCATATACTTTTGGTAAATACCAGATTTTTCACAGAAAAATTAAGGTTAAATGTTCTAAAAATGTGTGGAGTGGAATTTGTTTTTTCAGTAATAAATTCTTAATCTGTCTGTCCTGAAACATCTCTAATTGCATTGATATTTTAGTAGTAACCGATTTCCAATTAAAAAATGTCATCACTTGTAATAGGAAAGATAATTACGTGCTATTGTGATTGTATATAACAAACTGCTGGGGTCAAGATGGAGTCCTTTACATCAGCGTGTGCAAATTCTTCTTTTCTGTACTGGAAGTAACAGGACATAGAGAACTCTGACATTAGTCTGTCTTTATTTGATAATAAAAAATAAATATGCTAGTACAGGAAAGGTAAAAAAAATAATAATTCCTTTTGTACTTGATAGGTAACATGCTTGAGAACATGTAAATCTCAGCAGTTTAATCAAATGTAGTATCAGTTCACCGGATGGAAGGCACTATTTTGTCACTTTTCCATTAAATGTTTTAAAGATTGCCAGCTTTTATAAATTTTTCATACAAACTGACTTAACTAAACCAGTTCGCAATTGTAGAATTTGCCAAATTAGTTCATGTATTCATCTGATGATAAGCAGTTGTTTTGTAACAAACTGATTATGCAGTCTGCTGGGAAATGGTTCTAAAGAGTCTGGGGATTTTGCAATACATCAGGATATTTTAGAGTTATAGAAACATTGGAAAGAAAGTGATATCATTAGAAAAATTACTATTTTTCAAATTTTTACTAAGAAGATAAGAAAAGTTCAGGAATTAGTATAGCTAAACTTCACAATAGAAGTCTGATGTATTTTCCCATGTTTACTGTGTTTTTTAAAGTGTTCCTTTGTTTTCTTTCTCCTTTGTGTACTTACTATTCTATGCGAAATAACTTTGAAGAATGATAGCTTCAGGGTACTTGTATTGATTAAGGACAATGATAATAATAACAACTTGCAGGTGACTTCACTGTAGTCCAAAACTTCCGGGGTTTTGAGATTTCTGTGCTCAGTTGAAAATACAAGAATCATATGTGAAATTAAGAAATACATTTTGAGCATTCAAGACTGCTGAGTGGTAACAGACTCTAAACTGAAAAAATTGTGCATGTTCTGTAGCTCTGTCCTCAACTCTGTTCACTGCTGATGTTGCAATAATAACAATACGTGGAAACTTAGTATAATTCTTCGAATTTGCTGCTTGAACACTGAATAAACAACCAGCTTTCCTAGTTTGGGGAGAAAAAAAAGGTTTACTTTGGCCATTCTTAGTTTGAAAATGGTCTCAAAGTGACTTTAATGTAAATAGTTTTGTGGGGTTATTTTCTTCAATCTCTAAATGTCTACTTTCCTTCTTATGCCAGTGTTTAGAATCATATTATAAAATCAGGTTCTAGGTACAAACACATACATCATTTGCCTAGATGAAGGTTTTCTGCAGTATAATTCTGCTGAATTTATTTTACTATTGAGTGTCCAGTAAACATGAATATTTTTTCAGCGTTCTGTGCAGCTGTTCTTAAGAGAAGTAATAAGCAATTTGCATAACTCGTGTCCAGAACGGACTCGAGGGAGTAGTGCTGTCATTTAAAATGGCACATTAAGCTGTACTTGAGTTTGGAACTGTTAACATTCTTACTCAGTGTTTCTGAGTAATAATCTTAAAAGTTCTTATAAGCTAGTGTATTTTACCGGGTATCTTTGTTTTTCAACAGTGTGTGCTGTACTTGTGGGTCCTGAAAATTCTCTACCCAAGCACGTTATTTCTTTTGAGAGGCAACCATGAATGCAGACACCTAACAGAGTATTTTACCTTTAAGCAAGAATGTAAGTACTGTCTAAGAATGTAAAATTAGCTTACTTCCAGCCTGCTGATCCATGGTCTGTCATTTTGCTTGAAATGTTTGTCTGTTAGTTTAATTAAAGTCTTACAAACATTTGGAGGCCCCATTGACACCTGTAGAATTGCTTGCAGGTAAGTGTGGCATTGGAGTGCAACTTACGTAGAAGATGATTGTCTGTAAAAGATACATTATGGAGTAAATTTTTATATATCAATCCTGATTTTAAAATCCTGGAGAGAGAGAGGTTATTTTGCTGTCTTGGCTATAATCAGCAGTGCATAGTAACTTGCTGAGCAGCATTGTGAAGCTAGCAAGAAAACCATGCTGCCAAGTAATTTTTCCATTTGGGGAACTGATTTCAACTATACTAGTAAGATAACTCATTTGGTGATGTAAGCTGCTCCTCCATTTGGGGGCTTTGGTAGATATTGATCCAGTGATAAATGGATTATTTGCCCTGGTAAAATCCTCTTTGATGTAAGTGATGTAGTCTATAAGCAGTTCTTAGTTTTCCACTGTAAATAAGAAATCACAAACTTCTCAGTAGTATTTTACACTGAAGTATACTGTATAACTGTATAACACAAAATAATTCTGTGATTTAAAAAAAAAATAATAGTTTCTTCACACGAGATAACAGAAGAAGAAATAAAAAAAATTTACAGTTCTGGGAGAGAATATGTCTTAGAAATGTGCTTGCTGTTGTGGTGTTTGGAAATGCTAATTTAAACCCAAAAACATTAAGTGTTGTAGTCTTGGATTTTTTTTAAGCATTCACGTTGAGATTTGCTCTTATAATGATGACCCACTAAATTACTATTTCCATCTAATATGGATTTCTTAATGATTTATATTTTCTTTCCTGCAGGTAAAATAAAGTACTCGGAAAGAGTCTACGATGCTTGTATGGAAGCTTTTGATTGTCTCCCTCTTGCTGCTCTTTTAAATCAACAGTTTCTTTGTGTTCATGGTGGACTTTCACCAGAAATTAATACACTAGATGACATTAGGAGAGTGAGTATTTTGTGTATCTGAAAATAAGTGAAAAAAATAGTTATTTTTATGATCCTATATAAAGTCAAGTTTGTGAAATTGTCAGTATATTGTTTTCTGTTCTTGTTTTGAAAGTGTAAGTCAGGAACTGAAATGTAGACTAAGCAGTATCATAATTAAAAACTCTTGGATTATCTGGTGCGTTTCCCACTAGTAGATCTCATGGGGACAGATGGGACCATTACAAAACACACACAAAAAAAACCCCCTCAAAAACTCTGCATAGTTTCCTGAGACAGGTAGTACATGAAAGGAGCTTCATATCCAGTCGAAATAGTGCTTTGTATTTCTTTCTCGCTAAGAGCTGGCGTTCTCATGACTTTCAGGACAAATCTCGCAGAAGTTAATTGCAGTCTTAAGACTGTTTGGTATATGTTTCGGTTATTATATTTTTTGAAAACTTGTTTTTACTCTTGATCATGTGATCATGTTTTGAAAGTGTGTGAAATTGCAGTATTTAATAGAAATTCAAATTGCTATTTAAAATGGCAAATTTGGTAGGCATTTAAGTAACAGCTGTGGAATGCTTCTCTCTAGTAAATGTGCTGAGTATGTCTGTAAGAAGAATGCACACAAGTTTTTAAAGTTATATGATGGAAACACTAAATAGTGGTGTGCAATTTAAAGGGAAGGAGATTGTGATGACACAAAGTATCTATTTCTAATAAATTGGTTTCAGCTTGCATGAACTGCTGATGTCAGGTGAAGATTGTATCAGATGGGAATTTTCAAACTCAATTCTTTCCTTTTTGCATACTCCTTTTTGACTTATTTTAGTTAACTTGGTGAACATCTTGACTGCTGCATTTGGAAATCGAAACCATTCCTGTTGTGATTAGTAACAGCTAAAGTGTAGTTGATTTCAGCTTAAAGTATAAATAGGTGCTTTTAAGAAAGCTTTGGGATTATAAGTAAGAATTGAAGAAAAAAGTTGTTTATCCACATATGGAAGAAAGTATGTGGGGGCTTATTTCAAAAAAGATATAAATATCGGAGAGAAGGAAAAAGTATGTTTGTAATTTGATTTTATAGTGTCTAAATGTTGATGGCCCATTTTGTCTTTTATTTTCATTTATTGTATTTCTTATTTTCTTAGCATTTTTCTCCTTTACTTGTGCTCTATTTTCCTTTTTTACCTCTCCATCTCCTCAGATTTATAGGCTGTTGTCCAGTTGAAAGTCACTTCTGAATTCACCAGATTATTTTTTTTCTACTGACTGGACCATTTCATAAGGCTGGAATGTCAGCTTGTATCACTTACACGTATTACACTGCCAAGCAGAATGATGTGAGAGGAGAAGCAAATGGTAGAAGCAGAGAGGAAGCATATTTAAAAGCTCGGTGGTGTAAGTGGGAGAATGTGTATGTAGGAGGCATATTGCGTTTTCAGAGCAAATGCTAACGTGTACAGAAATGTATATGCGTTGTGCAGACAAAGAAGTAAGAAAGCAAAGCAAGTAAATGGTGCCATTCTGACAAGGCCTTAATGCTTCTCATGTTACAGATTAAATGAAACATGGTCAGAGCTTTCTGGAACATAGTGCAAAGGAAATATAGTCTGGAAAAACACTTTGGAAAGCCGCTGTCATAATAGTATTGTGGTTAATTTTTCTTTTAGTCTCAGTCTCATAGTTAATCAGGTTTCAAAGTGTCAAGTAAATTTAATTAAAAGGTAATTCTGTCATCTTGACCTGCACTTTCACATGTGCTTCTGTAACACTCAAGGCTACATTAGGATGAATTATAAGGTTGTATGTTTATATATGTGTGTGTATATGTATGAAAATCTGTATTGTATATTGCTTCTGATGAAAACCACATTTATAAATGTAAGGTAGCATTATTAGAACTGTTCTTTGGACCTTTTTTGTTTTTTAAGGAATCATCTGGTAGCTTGGAAAAGGCACTATTTGTGGGTTGGCAACAGCTTCAGTAGCTGCATTAGAGCTTGGCATGCACTGATACTGTAAATGTATTTAAATTAAATGGATGATGTGAAATGGTCTTTCTGTATCCAGGAAAATATCATATACTTGTGGTACAAGTGTGGTGTGTGAAATTACTTCTGTAAACAGTCGAGACAATTGTATTATATGACAAACCTTCTGATTTATTAGCAGAAGTTCTTATTAAGGAGAAGTCTTCTGTCAAATGTGTAGGCATAATCACCTGGCATAAGAAGGGAAATCACAGCTCAAAACAGTGTAGGAATCACCTAAGAAAAAAAGAAAAATTCTGTGCAGGTGCAGTTTCTTCTGAATGAAGTCTTTTGTCAGTATTATTGACATTCAGGGAGGTGATCCAACTACACAAATTAAATTATTATTTTTGCTGGCATAAACTTATTTCCAGTAGAGGACAGTTATCATAGTAGCTATGACAGTAAAACCTAACCAGAACGATTGCTGCTAGTTCTTCTTATTTATGGGAAAATGGAAGCTTGTGAAACTTGCAGTAATCTGTTTTTTATTCTCTGAATTTCATTTACACAAATGTTCTGATTATGTTGGTAACAAGTGTCTATTTCAGACTCATGTCCATCAACTTAGAGATGCTGTTTAGTTGATTTCGTTTACGCTGCCAAGACTTGCGCTGAAACAAAATTCCAGGAATTGTGATTTTAAGCCTAGTGATTTATAAGGAGGGAAGTGTTGAGGTAAGATTATGGGGACTCTTAATTTAAAGAAGAGAGACAGAGAATTTTCTTCCTGATTTATGACAGATGGTCATTCTTATGTTAGTTCTTGGTGATACTAAGGCTTGATCAGCAAGGTGCCTTGAAATATATGAGGGCGCTGCTGGGAATGTGTCTTTATAATACCTTGCTTCCTTTCTGTGGTCTACTGAAATTTCCTTTTCTTTAGTATTATATAAGATGACTGTCACTCTTTGCTGGCCTTCACATTGTTTTTAGGGCTTTACTGTGTGAGACTTCTCAGGAAAATTAGGACAGATTTAATTAAATTGGTGTCTGTGTCTTCAAGTGTGTGGAACTTCTGTGAAGGTCTTTTGCCCCAAAAGTAAAGTAGTTTTAATTTGCTGTGCCTTTAATCTACCTCCATGGTTTTGCTAGTCCTGAATTTGAACATCTGTGTGGAGGTATGATGCACTTCAGTTTAGTAGTCCTGATTGCATAATGTCTAGACATTAATTTAGATTTAAATATCTTGAGGTATGTATTAAAAAATACACTGTTTGTTTCTGTTGTATTTAGCACTAGGTGTTAAATAAAAATTGTCTTTCTCAGTTACATTAATCATATTTGGAAATATGTTAAGCTAATTTGTATCGAGATTCTGTTTTGCTATAGTTGCAACATATTCAGAAATAGATAATCAGTAGCAAGTGTTTTGAATTGACTCATGTTCTTTGTTAACTTTCTTGCTTCCCAATGCAGAGAAACCCTTAAGTTGATTATTCTGATTAGATATATGCAGTCTGGGTTGAGTAGCTTGCAATGACATTTTCTTAAATTTTGAGATGTCTTGAGAACCATGCCAGTTGGTAGACTGTCTAGTGAAGGAGACACTGATCGATGATCTTAAAGGTCTTTTGCAACCAAAACAATTCTATGATTCTGTGATTTGGTGTGTATGTTAGAATATTTATTTTTTTACAAAGTGACCTCCTTCAAGAAATGGCTCCATTATTGTTACAGTGCTGTGAGGAGGTAGTTTGGGAGAGAGATGCTTTGTTTGCAACATCCAAAACTTTTTATTTATACTGACCTTATCCATTTGACTAAAGTCATAAGGAAAATCCCTGAAGAATAACACCAGAAAATTTCTTAGAAATGCCATCTAGATTTTTCAGCCTTCTGTATTGCAGGAAACATCAATCAACACATAGTTGAATCTTCCTTGTGTGAATGCTTCTGTTAGCTTCTGGACCCAAATTTGTTGCTGGAGGTTTAGAAACTTGATGGTTTAATCTACAGAAATTCAGGTACTTGCAGAAGTTGATGGACTGACTTCTTCAATCTGGGAGAAATATTCCATACCGGGTTCATCATCCAGTGTGGGAAATGCTAAACCACTGGATTTTTAATACTGAATAAATTCCAACAACACTTCAGTTAATACCTGCCTTGCCATTATGTGGCAGGAATTTGTAAAGATCTGGACCTCTCCACTTATGTTACAGGTGGCAGCCTCGGGAGCTCTGATTTTCCAGGGCATGAGAGAGCTTGGCACTACTGCTGGTTCCATATTTGAATGGATTCCTATGGACCGTTAGACTCAAATTCACCAGGTGCTCACCAAACCTCCCTTCGAACCTGTCACGAAGAGTTAAGTGTTCTCTAGTACCATCAAAGTCATCTTCCTTGGTATGGGAGGTAAAGTGAGATAAGTGCACTGTCCATCAAAGAACTGTTCCTACATTTCTTGGATAAAATCATCTTGTGAACAAACTCCAGCTACATAAAGATCAAATAAACTTTACATTGAATCTGGGATATCTAATTTCATTTCTGGAAAGTAAGAGATTGATTGTTATTTAGCTTAAGCAGGGTATTTTCTTTTTACATTAACAAATGTGCTGTCCTCCATATCTCTGCCTCTTTTTACCATGGTTACTAGGAAAGTCCCAGGCTGCTAAAGCAGGTGTTTCCATGTGGAAAACTGTAAAGAAGCAGCTAGAGAAAGGAAAACTAAAGACATCTCCCAAAATGCTTATGGCCCACTACAAGTGTGGCTGTAGCTGAGAAATAAAGCTTGTATGAAAGAAGTGTAAGACAGCTGAGCTAGTCATCTCGTCATTACATTGTTAAATGACCCATTATGGAGACTGGTGTTTCAGTGGGTTTTTTGGTTGGATTTTGGTTTTGGGCTTCTTTGGGGTTTTTTTAAATTTTTTTGGATAATCTATTTTGTCTCTTCTAGTCAGTGCTAATTATTCATGCTTTTCTTTTATAATTCCTGTTTTCTGTACTGTTTATCTTTGCTAATTCCTGGTATTGTCTCCAGATTGGTAGATATGGCATGTGCATGAAAAAGGACCATTTTGTTCCTTGTCTTTAACTTGACTTTGTGTTACACATATCCATCAGTCTGGAATTTATCTCCTTTCCTTTTACAACTAATAAATCTTATTGCTCTTAACAGGTTTGGTTCTTTTGGCATGCTTCTGCCTTATATCATGAGGAGGAGAGGAAAAATTATACAGAAACTACTGCTCTTTGATATATTTGGGATTTATTCTAAAAACACTTGATATTGATGGATATATCGTTTAGCAAATGTGTAAAAATTATTTATTTAATATTCAAAGAGTCTTTGTGCTGTTGCCTTTTCTCAAACAGTTAGATAGATTCAAAGAGCCTCCAGCGTTTGGACCAATGTGTGACTTATTGTGGTCAGATCCTTCAGAAGATTTTGGAAATGAAAATTCACAAGAGCATTTCAGTCACAATACAGTCAGAGGATGCTCGTACTTTTATAGGTGAGAGTATGCTATGATCTATCTGATGTCTTAATGCTGATTTTTGCTGCATGTTTTAAGAAAATGTCTTTTACTCATGGTTGTTTTCATTTTACAGCTATCCAGCAGTTTGTGAATTTTTGCAAAATAATAATTTGTTGTCAATCATTAGAGCACATGAAGCACAAGATGCAGGGTAAGTACTTTGTGACCTTCAAGAAATTGTTCACAGTGTAAAATAAAAATTAATTACTTATTGTTGTGAGATGTAAAATAATCTGTTTGGTTTTGCAGTTATAGAATGTACAGGAAAAGTCAAACTACAGGGTTCCCATCATTAATAACAATTTTTTCAGCACCTAATTACCTGGATGTCTACAATAATAAAGGTAAGAACTTGTTATAAATAACTGTATGCAATAATAAAATGAAAATGTCCTAATAGATAAGTCATCTAATATTAACAAATTTTTACCAGGTAAGAAATTAAAGGACAAAAAAATCCTTAAAAGTTATATTATGAAGAAGAGCATGTGACATAAATGAGTATCTCCTGTAAGAGTACATTCAAGCACAAGTGTGGGCAAATGTTTCCTTTGTAAAAATTGTTGCTATTTAATACTTACAAATGTATCACCTGGTGTTTTCCAGTCCAGCAAAGCTTTCCTGTGCTGTGAGTTTTCACTCCTCTGGTTGTCTTTCATTTGTGAACTAAGGAAGGAAGGGAGGAAGCATTGATGGGCAGACTATGCATAAGTTAGTTTGTGTTGTGTATCTTGGCATCTGAGAGTCTAATTGTGATGGTCCAGGGCCATAATGACTTTGTGTGGAAAATGAAGAAAGAGCAAGTTCTGATCTAAATCCTGATCATCATTGGAAATGTTATTAGGGAGGTGTAAAATGGAAGGAATTAATTTTTGTCCATCCTCTGCTTAAGATAAAGTTGCACCGGCAAATCATGCTTAATAGTGTTGTGAAAGATTTACAAGTCAGAATTACAGAGAAGAGCCTTAACTGTGAATTAATATTTTTCATAGATAACAAGAAAGTTAAACAACAGAAATAATTAAAAATAAAACCTGCTGAAATTCAAGTATGACATTAAAGTGTGGCATTTAATGTGATATATGTGATGAATGAATGATCTCCAGAGATTCTCATAGTGTTCCTTTGAAACCAAGACCTCTTTTCTGTGAAATACATTGCACTTTCTCCCACCCACCTCCAAAGAACCACTTCTTCAGCCTATACCACTTATTTAGGGTGATTAACTGTATAGAGGAAAAGATGAGCTGTTGTTACTTTTACTGATCTTAAAGTAAAGGAGAAATAAAAATAGCTTCAACTGGCTTTTTAAATTTTTTCACCATCTCTGTGGATATTGCATTTTAAGAATCATTTTTCACATCAGCTATTCCCAGTGTAATCCAAGTGCAAATATGGAAAAACACAAACAATGCTTATTTATCTTTAGTTTTTCTGTTTTGTTTCTCTGTGCTTCCCCTTGTTCCTGATCATTTAGATTTCTAAGGTTTTATTCAAGGCTTAGAATGTGGGAAGACACATATTAAGAATTAAACCTGAATCTGGATATACTGCTGTTCTGAGTTAGAATTTTGTTAAAGTTGCTGAAATGATACCTTTTCAGGACCTTTTAAAATCTTTGTTCATTATAGAACTATAAAAGGATAGTACAGAACTATACTCATGTGCAGCAGTACCTTAAACTGCAACATGTGCAATAAAAATCCAAAGTTCTGCATTAGAAATCTGTCCTGTAAATACTGTGCAAGAAAGAAAATGGAGTATCTCTGGGATTATTTTGTCTGTAGTACAAAATACAGCTAAAACAAACCTGTGACTTTACATTTGTGGTACTCACAAGTTTTAAACATTCTTTTCAAAATATCTGAATTTTATTTTAGCTGCTGTATTAAAATATGAAAACAATGTGATGAATATTCGTCAGTTCAATTGTTCTCCTCATCCTTACTGGCTACCAAATTTTATGGATGTTTTCACATGGTCTTTGCCATTTGTTGGAGAAAAAGGTAGGCAAAAGTTACATGTCAATTAGTATCTTTCCTATTTCTCCCAGATTGACATGGGAAGATATTTGTAAAATTTCTTTAAGAATATATTTACCAATGAGAGATTAATTGCATCATTTTTTAAAAATGGGTATCTGTATTTGTCTTTATTGGGTAGATCTGGTGAAGTTGTTAATCTGATTTAGAGGGGTTTTTTGGCACGTGAAAAGGACATTTCTGCGAAAGGATAGACTGAAATGCAACTTGTTCTACAGGTTTTGGTGGTTTTCTTCACGTGTTTCAGTCAAGATAGTTAAAACTGCATCAAATAAAGCAGAGGTGTTAACAGAAATTATAATTTCCATGGAGGGTGTATACCTGCATTGTTAAGTAGTACATTAGAACTGCATTTGATGTCGGTATGAAAATTGTTCATATTCTAATTGCTAAGTTATATACATTATTAATCTTGTATTCCTTAATAAACTATGTTGAGATGTTCATGTAGAATTTTAACTTTTCTATATAGTTATAACAGATTGACCTTCTTTAAAGATAATTTTTTCAGTTATAATTTTTCTTGTAAAAAAGATAATTTAGCACAGATCCTCTTTTTTTTTCTTTTTTTTTTTCTTTTTTTTCCCCCCTAGAATTGATAACTCTGAATCTAGGACACTGGGGCGCCAAGTAGTCTTCAGTTAAAAAACAATGAGGTTAGAGGCTATTTGGGTCTGTTTAAAATCCTTCCATGACAGGAACTGCTCTTTTTATGAGAGAGATCTGGAAAGCTTTTTAAATTTCTTTTAAAAATATTCTTGAGATTATATATTTGCATTCATGTAAACCTAGGATTCTAGATTTGTTTATATCATCTTTAGCAAGCAGTTAAATGCAAATAATTTGGACACTTTTTAGTGTGGTTAACCCACTCAACAATTTTTTTATTTTTAAACTGAGGGACCTGACATTTGAAAGGAGGTTGTTGTTTATAGCTCTCTTACTCAATGATGCAGTAGATAACATTTTCAACAGCCAGGGGTTATGCTTTTGTTACAATGCCCGAGATACCCAAGAACTGTTAAATACGTAGCTCATTGACCTGCTGTATGCTTAACACTGCTGGAATCATGGCTCTTTTATTTTGTCTGGCCTTTGGACAAATACGTGCTTCCACTTTTGATGAAGAATACAGTGTCAATATTGTCTGGTCTGCGTTGAACAGATCAAAATCAGAATAATTTGTTTAATTATTTTTTTTTTCATTAAAGTAGACGGTAATTCTTTCTTACGAATGAAGAAGAATACCATAGCAAATAACACGGAGGTTGTAAGAACTAGTCATGAATAAATGTAGACAGCAATTTTACAGGGTTTTTAACCATCTGACTGAACTTCTGGAATAGGTTTCTGAACACTCTGGGTTGAGCAGAAGTTCAGCTGTTTTAAGAAAGTCTGATACATGTGGGAAAGATTGAGTGGGAGAATAGGGAGATTCCTGGAGAAAGAAAACGTAAACTTTCTGAGACAAGTTTGTGTATCCACTACGTTGATACTTTTAAGGGGTGTATGATAAGACATGTAGCTTGCACCATATTTAAATCATAATATTTTTCTGCTTCAGTGCTTCTGCTACATGCCTGCAGGTACCAGGAATGGAACAGCCTTCTCATTTTAAACGTAGATTTGAGCAGTCAGAATGTTTCATACTTCATTAAATTTTGCATAAAACCTAGTTGAAATACTTATCCTAATGTAAAAATACTAATACACAGGGAGAGAATTCTTATCTGAAGAGTCATAAGATAGGAGAGAAAGCTCTGCTGTGGTCTTCGGTGGTTAGGTCATACAATTTTTAAATGCTTATTTTTCTGAGCTTTCTAAATTCTGTGACAGCACACATCAAGAAAAACGTGTTTTTGAAACCAGGTTACTGATCAATGTCTATGATGTGGGAAGTTCAATCACTATCATTGCTGGTGACTCGTATCTTGTGGGCATGGAAATATTATAAATTCTATAGGGAATTAATTAAGATTTTTTTTTCTTACACAGTAACAGAAATGTTGGTGAATGTTTTGAGCATTTGTTCTGATGATGAACTGATGACAGAGGGAGAAGATCAATTTGACGGTAGGGGTTACTTTAAGATATATAAATCTTTTAACTATTGCTTCACAAGTTATGATTAAACTTAGACTGGTGTAATGTTACTTGGAAATTAAAGAAAATTGCCTTCAGATTTTTCTTTAGATAATGATGCTTTGGGAGGTCAGAGAAGGGAATTGTGTTTTTGTGTTTGTGATCACGAAGCAGTAATGATATCCTTTGCAAATACTCATATCTGATTTCTATTTAAAACTGAAATTTTTGGTAGAAAATTCTCAGAATTTCTTGGCACTTTAAATTTGAAGCATACTAAACTTACTTTGCTACTATTTGGAATAAATTCATTAGAAGATCTTAAATTTCTTGATTGCTCTTCAATAAAGAGTTGATACAGGTGAAAATCAGCTATAATATTTCTTATGGCAAAGTACTATACAGAAAGCATGAAATACAAGTTTAACTCTTGGTGTTTGAGTTTAAAGCATATAAGTTAGAAGGAAAACTTTTACGTGTACATTGTTTAATATGTATTTATGTAATAAATTATAACATCTTTCTGTCTTCTAAACTGTGGTACAGTAGATTGTTACGGAGGTGTTTGTAGCATGATGATTAAGAAGTGATGTTAACATGAAGCCCTAGCGTATGACACTTTGTTTTGTTGGGTTTTTTACGATAGTGCTTAATGTCACACCTAAAAGTTTCTCAGACTGGCTTCATTTTGTCCAATAACAGAACTGATTTGATGTATTTTTTGATGGTGGGGGAGGAGGAAGGTTTCAGCAGCCTTTAAGGAACACTAGAGGATCATTTATAAGGGTATTAGAGACATGAGCCCATTCTTAATATTTGATAAATACTGTGTTCAAATTCAGTAGCAGAATAGTGTTTGGAAGCAGCTGTGTGTTTTAGATTGGATTGCATTGGTTATGAGCCACTTGAACTTTGCTGCCATTTACATTGTTGTCAGAAATGTGGAAACTTAGAAATAGTCTCAAATGTGATCCTGAAAAGTTAATTTATGTTTTCCATTCAAGTAATCCTACTAAATTGAGCATAAAGCAATTACAGCAAGCATTTGCAGGTGCGTGTTTGGTGGTATTCTGAGATGTTAGGATTTAGGTTGTCCAGCGTAAGTGCAGTCATCAAGTTGATTGCATAGACCCTGTCTTTAGTACAATAGATGCAGTTTCCTCATTTGAATTATCTTATTCTTCTGTCTCCTTTAACAATTTCTTTGCTTGATGCATCTCTTAATGCCACCTAGGTACTGTCTATGCTTTATCTTTCTATGTGAATGTATTTTTTTTAACTGTTGACTTTCAAGCTTTCACTTGTTTATCATCACATTCTAAAATACATGCAACAATTCCACTTCTTGTTCAATGAGTGCATTTTTAAGTGTTGCAATTTTCCATTTTATTTTTTCACATTTCTTCTCCATTTCCTCTTTATTACCACTGCCAAGTTAAATATCTTTATTTTATTTGTCTCACTCACCTTTTTCTCCCATCGTTCACTTCCTTTTTTTCTGGACTCTCCATCTGAAGAGCGACTCATATATGGCAATAAAAAAGGTACAGACCAGACAGAGTAGGAATGTTTTGGAATATGACTTCACAGAACCTGGAGAACAATTATTAATGCAGAAAATACCTTTTTGTGGAGAGACATATGTAGCATTTTATTATTATTACCCATTTTAATGGGATGCTTATAAAGGCTTGTGTGGTTTGTTATCAGAAGTCATATTCCAAGACATCTGTCTTTCTGTGCATGAATTTTTTTCCTCCTTTCTTCCATTCCTTTTTTTTTTTTTTTTGATAAATTTAATTCTTTTACCTATTTCTAAAATGTTATCTTTGGTCCTGCATGTGTAGGGAGCGTTCAGTTGTCTGTCTTGTTCTTTAATAATTTTATTGTGAGCTTTTTTGAGATTGTGCATGAAATGTGTTTATACAATGTTCCAAAACCCAATTTGTATAGTACTTTTAGTTTCCTTCAAGTGAGGTGTCAAAAAAGGTACTTTTTGATTGTATGTGCAATTTTGAAGATTAAAAAAAAGTCTACTAACTTAAATTCATGGTCGATCACCTGTTTTTTGGAAATTCCAGGGTAGATAATTCTCTGCAGAAAAATTCTTCTGACAATTACTTGCCTAATAATCAGTTTGCTCTTTATATAAATTTGTCACATCCAGAGATGATCTCTAATACTTGAGAATGCATTAGATTATACAGATGTTTCCAAAAGTTATGTGAATTTTTTTGGAACGTAATAGTACGAGCTTTTCAGAATTTGTTTCTTGTGCAGACATTGGGAATGGAGAACGGGAGAGTTCTTTGTCATGTGTCCTCTAATTTAGGGTGTAATCAAGACGCTCTTCCGCAAGCATGTGCCACCTTACTGACTCTTCTCTGAACTAACCAAGCTCTGGTGCCTGCATTAATTAGTGTAGTGCTGCAGCCTGGAGTAATTGGCCTTTTGGCTTGGCTGCGTTGCTTGTAGAGGGCTGGGGTGATGAAAGATCATGTTTAAAAAAACAAAACCAAAACTACCCAAACCCAGCCTTTCTTCTTTTAAGACACAGGGACTTTGAAGAGTTGAAGATGCACGCACTAGCACTGTCTGAAATCTTTTCAGCCTACATGTTACAGCTCTGCAGCAGTATAGCCCTCAAATAGGTGTAGGTAGGAGGAAAATTGAGGGACTTGTAGGGAAAGATTGATGGTCCCTCATTTAGCTCTAGCCTTTTCAAAAACTCTGAGAGAGTCCCCTTCTCATTTTAGATTCTCAAGCTGCCACTTAATTGTGTTCAAAGAGAGAAAGTAAAAACTTCCAGAACTTAAAAAAATAAAAGTTAAAACCTAAAATAAATTCTTTTCAGTAAGAATTGAATGTTTCAGCCTATCCTATTCAAAGTTTTCCTGAGCCTTCTGGTTTTTTGTTTTGTTCTTTAAAATTTGCTGTCTGCAATTCATTAAAGTTGTTCCTTTGTCTAAAAAGCTTTACTCAGTAGTTCCAGGCTTTTTCATTTTGTTTAAATGGCTTGGCAGATATGTCATACCCTGAGACTCTTTCATTGTGTTTGTACAAAAGGTTGACTCTTGCTCCCTTTTTTCTTTGTCACTACTACATGTTTTCCTTCTTGTGTGATTTTGTTGTTTGCCCTTGTATGCCGTATCTTTTGTATTTTCTTCGTTTGGTGTTCAGGGTGGGAAGTGTCCTTGCTCTTGTGCAACAGAAGGCCTTGTGTTCTTGCAGCTGTGGTCTGAAAAAGGTGACTGTTGTGCTAGAGTGTAATGTGCTCTGATGTGGAAGCTAAATACTAGTAAGCAGGGATGAGAAAGGGCTTCCACAGCTGCCTTTTTTGAATGCAAGTAGACAAATTTATGGATGTGCAGCTTTCCTCTGCCCACTTCTGTGACCTTCTCTTCTACGTTCTTGCAAATAGTTTGGCAACTTTTTAATGAGTACTTTTCTCCCAGGGTTGAAGAACAATGATGTATGGAAGATCTGGAATACCTAACAGCTGTCTGAGTTTGTTCACTTTAGGCCCCCTGTGGTTGAATTCAAAGTATGACTGAGTTACTCTTATCTCAGTGTGATTAATACTCTCCTTCCCCAATGGCGGAGGAGAAGTAAGAATTTTAGTTTTGCTATCTCCTCATCTGCCTTTATTGTTTTAGTGGAATTGAGGAGTCAGCAAAAGGAAAGGAGGATAAGGGAAAGGATGACTTTTACTTATACACATTGGAACAAACCAGCAATACCTAGAGTTGGAGGAAGGAGCTTCCATTTTCATCATGTCAAGGCAGGCAGAGGAGGCTTTCCTTCCCAGTCACAAGCCTCCTTTCAGAGCTCTGTCTTCACTTTTGTCTGTCACAAATGGTATCTCTCTGCTCTGTGGAATATGCAGAATTTGCTCCAGATCTTTGGTATTTGTATTATCTGCAAATGATGCTAAGACGATACTGAACATAGACTTAGGTGGTAAGGGAGTTAAAAGTGCAATTCTTTGGCATTTTATTGTGTGAGGTTTTTGTGGGAGTGCGTTTTGGGGAGTTGACATAAAAACAAACAAAAAACCTACTCTTTTCTCTTGGACAGCTGAGTAAGAATTAGCAACATATCTTTATTTTTTGTGGCTTTAATATCTCTGACTTCTATATTGGGCTGCGTGCCTACATCTTCGTATACACTGATGTCACTGAAGAATTTCAAGTGCAAAGTTTAGGCAAATAAGTCATGATAGTTACTGCACCATAGAGGTGGTAATTTAGATGCTTGCTAGCTTCAGGAAATCACTGTGAACATCCTAAACTTTTTTGTGTGTGTTTTGTGGGCATAGAGGTGATGGTGGTTTTGACGGTGTTCTGAAGCCATAATTTTATAACTTTGTGCCCTTAAGTGTTTGGGTACTGGCCTCCTGGGAAGAGTACTTGAACAGTTGTCTTGAATTTGATGCACTTCAAAATGGTGACCCTATAAATACTCATGAACTTGAGACTCTCTCTTATTCCATTGAAAGTAGGTACAGCTGCTGCACGGAAAGAAATAATCAGAAACAAAATTCGTGCAATTGGCAAGATGGCAAGAGTCTTCTCTGTTCTCAGGTACTTGCATGACTTCTGCATTCCTAAAACTCCTCTTATGTATATTAGGAAAACATCTCTGTTCCAGGATAATGGATGCCAAACATTCTTCAGGGAGATCATTATACATCAGAATCTTGTTTGGCATATTGATGCACCCCATTGATGTTGGTATGTTTGGTTTAAAGAAAATGTTTGTTATTTTTTAGATATGTTTCAAGAAATGGAAGAACATGATCTTTAGTTTACAAGTTACTAGAGGGTTTTTGTTTCAGGTTGGCTTTTTGTTTGTTTTCAGCTTTTAAAAAAATACCATCTTCTTGTACCTGTCTAGTTCTGGTGATTTCATGATCACTTTTAACCAAATTGTATAGTTTTCCACAGACCATAATTGTTCAAATAGGGATAATTTTTTAAAGCTGGTATTTCCTGAAGCATAGACACTTCAAACAAAATTGTGGATTGGTCTGTGGTGCTGAGATATGTTCAGTACTTCATGAGGCATTCGGTGCTAATTTCAAAGCTAATGAGCCTGCATGTGAATAATTGCTCAGAATTTGGTTCAGAAGTAATCAGTGCTTGTAACTCCTAAGCAGAGACAAGACTGGTATGGAATAGCAATATTTTCCCCTTTCTAGTTGTTTGGATTTTAATTTACATTCAGTCTTGACATGCATAAAGCACAGTAAAAATAAGCTCTTCCAATCCCCATCCATTATTTTACTTTAATACAAGTTTTCATGAGCGGATATTTAAGGTTTTGTAACTGTTTTTTTCTCATACCAGGGAGGAGAGTGAAAGTGTGCTGACACTCAAGGGTTTGACTCCCACTGGAATGTTACCTAGTGGAGTGTTGGCTGGAGGACGACAGACCCTGCAAAGTGGTAATGATGTTATGCAACTTGCTGTGCCTCAGATGGACTGGGGCACATCTCACTCTTTTGCTAACACTACACATAATGCATGCAGGGAATTTCTTATGCTTTTCAGTTCTTGTCTTAGCGGCTGATACAAGCATAGTGTTACGTGTTAATCAGGCAATGTGGAATGGATACTTAACCAGGGTATAAAACTAAGAGCAAATGAGTTCAGCAATGTCAGGCCACATTTTTCAGACTTCGAGCTTCCTTAGTTTACAAGTTTTCAGGTGGCACAGATGCCTGAAGTGGGGGTGACCTTATAGATCTGGAATTGAGGCATTTGATCATTACAGTTACAAAAATGGCAATGTAATTTTGCATCGTTACTTGTCTGCTTTCCATTAAAATGGTTTTATATAGATGTGTTAGTATTTTCATTGACAATGTCAAATACTTGTTGATATTAACATTAACAAACAGCTACAGGCTGCAGAGCTCCGTATTACACACCACTGATAGATTGAAATGTGCTACGTTTTGTACCCTGGTAATTAAAGCCAAAGTTTGTTCTCTATGTTGTTTGTCAAATGTTCTATGTATAATTGACCTCCCTGAATTGTCCTTGTAACATGCTGTTTCCTTCCTCTGCAGATGTAGCTGCTTTCTTAGATCTGTCTGTCTCTCTATAGGTATAGATGTATGTCTGTATAAGTGTTAAAATTAAACTACTATCCCAGACACTTGTCTGTCTCTTGATGTAGAAGCAATGTTGTAGCACCTTGTTTTTGAGGTTTGCTGCATTTGCTGCTGCACATTGTCTGTGCATTTTGAACAATAATGTACTTGAACAATATTCAGTAATTGTTATAAAATCAGTTGAGAATAAAGGGATTGAATTTAAAACTTGTAAATAAATCAAAATAAAAGGGTGTTATTAAGTGTGCATATATTTTTTTGCATGAAAATAAAAAGAACTCTATAAAAAATATACCTGTAATCTGGCTCATTGAATATTTTGTAAAAGGTTTTTCTTCTTTTTTTAGTTTGTTGAATCATTGGATCATATTTTTCACAAGGCCCATAAATTATTAACTAGGCCTAGGGAGAATGCTATGAGATTGTACCAAATGTATTAGAAGAATGAAGTCCTGGTTTCTGTTCATAATGGTGGGTAACTAAAATATACCTGTCTGAAACTGGACTTCATATCAGCAGCACTCTTAACATAAATTATTCAAAGACTTTTCATTGTCCATCTTTGGGCTTTAACAGAAAGTATAAAACTGTTGTATGGGATCACTGAATTTTATAACTATTGAAAGATTGTGATGTATGAATACCACTTTTTATGCAATCTATTTTCCAAGAGTAGCTGCTTTTCTCATTTTGTGATTTAGGGTGTTTCTTTGAATTTTTAAAATTTTCTGTGTAGTTTTTTGAAGCCTTTCACTACATTTTCTATTAAATTGTCAAAGCTGTTTTTTAATAGCTTTGAAACATAAGTGTCACATTTTAAGTCATTTTTCAGTGGACATATAATGTCTACAAGTAAGTTTATATGTCCAGTGTATGTACGTGATTGTTTTGTGAATGTCTATAACAAGAAATGGTGTATGTTTCCTAATCCATCCAACTATTCCAAAAGCATATGTTCTAGTTTTAATTTTCATTGTTTAATAAGGTACTTTATTATGCTTAAAAAAATGAGTCTGCATTCCTCTCACTCATTTAACAGATTTTTATCCATGTTGCATTACAAATATCAGAGAGGATCAAACTGACTAGAAAATTTTTTTAACATAAAACATAAGACTTTCTACCATTACTGAAAATGTGGGACATTTGGAAAGTATGCAGAATGTGTTTTGGATTTTTGTGGGTGTGTTTTTTTTCGTGACTAGAACTTTTGATGGCAATATTCCTTGATGCACTCCATTAATATACCTCATTTGTTTTAGTCATGTTGATTGTTCAAAATAACTCATGCCAACTCTTAGTTCTCCTTAAACTGCAGTAACTTTTTACTGGTAAGAATTTTATTGATTCAATCTTTAAAGAGTATGCTCAACTGCAAAGCTAGAAGAAAACAAAAAACAACAAAACTTCACTAATCAACACTTTCCTAAACCGTCATATCAGTGAATTCATATTCTTGGCAAAAATATTGTCACTGGTAGTACAGTAGGATTTCTTACTACAAATATTTCATTACTTCTTGAAGTATATTTTACTATGTTGATCAATATACTGTCAATAATTTAAAGTAGTCTAGATTTGAGAAAATAAAAGAACATGTCATGGGTTTTCCAGGTTTCAGTCTTATGAGTGCTCATTTTACAATGGCACATTGAGAAAAGGTCTAGTTGTGCTGGTTGCTATTAAATATATGAGAAGCTTTGTAAACCATTAAGAAATTGAAATGTATATCTCCGTTTCTCTAGAGAGCTAGGCTGAAACTTTTTTATCAGGACAGATATATATATATATGTAGAGACACATATATGTGAGTCACTATTAAGGCAATGCATATGCAATTTTTACATATATGCCTATTGTAACTCTTGATGTCAGTACATCATTACTCTCTACTAGGTTTTAGCTAATACCACTACTGTTTCAGGAGTGTGTTCAGCCACACCATCTATCTTTTGTGAGATACCAGCCATTCTCAGGGGGGGAGAGGCTTGTTGGCATCGACATAATGCAGAGCAGGGCACCAAATGCCTTAGTCTAATACAACCGCCCTATGGGCAGTGCTTGAACAGGTTCTTGCTGCAAAACAGAGCAGTCTGAGGGTGAAACACAAACCCTTAATGTAGAGAAAGGGTTAAACAAAGACAAGTCAGTTAAAAAAGATAACTTTGGGGAAAAGTGCAAAACTACATCCTATGAAAGGAGTCAATATGTGATTTATTTTTTTTTTCCAGAAATAAATGGGTATATTTTTGAAAACCGAATCATAGATTATTTTTAGATAGCTTTAATGTACTAGCATAAAAATAGACTGGGAAATTGTGGCCTTTGTAGGTTTCTAAATTTTTTTTAATGTAGATTTATGGTTTCTATTATTTATTTTGCTTGCACTATAGTTGCTGAAATATTAAGACCATATTAAGTACTGTTCTTTAAAGTAGCATTTCCTAGTGACTTATTCTGTGAACTGAATCCAACAAAATTATTTTCCAAATTGAGTCAACATCTGTTAAAAAAAACAAAAACCCAACACTTAAAGCCTTATTCAGCAACATACTAAACACAACCCTAAATTAAAAATGATAAGTACTTCCATGGAAATGAGTTGAACTAGCTAAATACTTATTTTTTATTGCTGTCCTTGCTGTTAGTCAGAGGGGCAGTAGGATAGCTTTTTGGTTTTATGTTGAAAGCTGGCCAAGGATCTTGTATCAGATCTGTCTCCTAAATAAAGCAGGAGGAGAGCTGGAATTGAGGATGGAAATGCCATTGCACCCTGTTGCTTAAAATTTGCTCTCAAGTCGCAAATTTCCTGAGCAAAGACTGTTACGTTAGTATGATGCAGTATGCATTTGAGGTTTATCGGGGTTTACAAAGAATATAGTTTTAATTTAGATGTACCTGCAAAAGAGAATCCAACAAAATTATTTTCCAAATTGAGCCTTTACAGTGTAGTTTTTTTAAGTGCTTGAATTTTCCAGTCAGTTTGTTCTTTTATGTCAAGTTGAAAATTATTTTCCTTAACTGTGATGCATATTCCAAGATCTTGGAATAATAGTACTACAAGTAGAATGAACTAGGAGTAAATTTTGAAATTTGTATTTATGACCAAGCTACATAATCTACAGAGATAAATCAGTATTCGTGATCTTTTCAGGAAAAGATTGAAAACAAAGACTTCACAGGTAACAGGAAATGGTGGAAAGAGGTGGCTTTTTTTTTTTACATAGTTTTGTATTTGTATGGCAAATTGATTATAGTATGGAAGTATGTATTTGGTGACTTTCTAAAATAGTTCTTAAACTAATTTATTTTTACAATTTGAGAAAGTTTCCTTCCCTTAATGTAAGCATAAATAACCATCCATTCAAGTGGCTTTTTGATTTAATTCGGAGATTGCCCTTGTCTCTGCAGAGTTAAGTGCAGGAATTTTTATATATTTTTTTTTTGTACCATGGAATGTACAGTATTTAAAAGTTTAAATGCTGCATTACCCTTAAGTATTCCACATTATTTTAGTAGCAATTAATGCAAGTATCTAATTATATTTTTTTTATATTACCTCAGTGGAAATTACAATTTTATGCAAAAGTGAGGTTAAGGCATAGTGTAGGTAATTGATACATAACATAGTGTAGGCAATTGAAATGTATCAGGATTGTGTTGGATAGGAAATGAGAAGTAATAAAATTAATTTGCTTTAAATAATTCTATTCTGATCTATTTCTTGCATAGCATTTCCCAAAAACTTACTTAAATACTTTTCTATGAAGTTTGTTGTTAACAATATATATCAAACACTACACAAGTAGGTTTACCACTGTGTGCAATTTGTTGTTCATATTTCTGAAATCATGGTATTAGAAGCATGACACACAGTAGGGGAGGTAAAAAGTTGTTACCATTATTGGAACTGAGCTGCAGTTTAGGTCGTAGTTACAAAGTGGTTTCTTTAGCAAGTCTGCCCTACTAGAAGGTTATTTTGATTTTGATATCCTGATGACCTTATGTTAAAGCTTTGACTTCTAGAGCTAAGACAATTGGGAAAGATCTTAAGAAATTACAGCATGTCATGATTATGTAGTTCAAAAAACAAAGAGTAAGCTAGATTTTTTTCATATTCAGATTAATTCACCCACCAAGGCTATGTTAAATCCAGACCTCTTCCTGCTGTAGTAGGCTTTCTTGTTGATACAACTAAACAGTTTATGAGACTTTGTAAATATGACTTGCTAGATTTGTGTTTTATGGTTCAAATTTCACAGTTCAGTTCTCAGAGATACCCATTTTAGCTTAAAATGCAGTGAGAAATTGAAGTGCTAGTTAAACTTCAGGGAGCTAAACATAAAGAAAAAAATAATTTCTTATTATTAGAACATAGCTGGCATTATTTTTATAGCGACCTTCCTGGTAATTTTATGAAGATATTAATGCATTTTAATCTTCAGAAAAAAGTATTCTCAAATTGATTTTTAGTATTTTTTTTTAAACCATACTGCAACTTTACCATCAGTTGAAATTTTCTGTTGCTGTCTTAAAAACAAAAGCAAAACCAAAACAAAGCAAACTTACAGAAAAGTGCAGTTAATAACATCAGTTAATTAGTGTTGCTTTGATGTACTTTTAGTTGATAAATTGTATTAGTTAAAATTTAGGAGAAGTTTCACTTAAAAACAACCCCCCAAAATCTTAATTATAATTTTAAATAATTGTAATCTAATCTGGCGTAGCATACTATATTAAATTGATCATTGCCTTTTCTGCTATGCGATATTACACTCTTCATCTTTCTCATTCATTTTGCATGCATCTGCTCACTTCTGTACAGCCACTGTAGAGGCAATTGAGGCTGAAAAAGGTATGATCAGAGTCTTTGCCATTGGCAGAGATCTGTGGTGTCTGGGAGGGAATTCAAAAGTACTCTGTGTGGGTGTGTTTTACTTTCAACTTGCACAAGCAGAGATGAATCAACTGCATTGATTCATCCCTTTTACATGTAACATTCATTTCTGGCTTTAGGATGATGATTCTCTTTAATATTTTAAGGAAATTATTGGGGGTTTTTTGGTCGTCTTTTGTTTGTTTTTACAAAATATGCAGTAGGTTTTTGTGTAATAGCATGTTGTGATACGTGGTGTTGTCTTGAAGTCCTTAAAAATGGTAGTGTTTAGTGTTTTTTTTCTGCATTCAACTGCAAGGTTTTGTTTGATTGTGGGGGGTGGGGGGTGTTATATGTGGAAGGAGGGTTCTTTATGCATGCCTTTCCTCATAAAATATTTTAATGGCTTTGAACTTATTTTTTAAAAACTTTCTGTAACACATCTGGTAGTGCAAGACACAGAAATGTAATGTTTTTTTCTATAGATTTTGAACATAATTTTCTGACCAAATTTATTTCCAGTATATACGCCAGCCTGCCAGTATGAGGCATGTTAAATTCCGTGGATTATCAGTGCTTCTGTGCTAAATAAGTTCTATATATGTTCTATGCTAGTGGTATTGAGCAAAATGCCATCAAATTATTTAGTGTTCAGAGTATTCAATGTCAGATTGTTGCCTTTTCAGGGATATTTTAATTTCCTCTTGCTCAATATTCAATGAAGTGAATGACAAACAGCATAGCAGTTGAGAGAGCTGCCTTAGGGTTTTTCAGATTTGGTTGCAAAGCACCATTTAATGACTGTATTCTTTGTTTTCTAATTAAGGAAGTCAGATCTCCAAAAATATAAACAAGTGCCATATTCTGTTCTCACACACACGTGCAAGAGTTCCTGTTGTTGTGAGTGGAAAGCTGTACTTAAACCTCCAAAGAATTATTTCATCCCAGAGACTTCAGTCTTATTATGTGGTCAACCATTTTCAGGTCTAAATTCAGCTACAGACCTCATTCATTAAAATAATCAGTAGCAAAATAATACCTATTTTCTATACTTACTTTAAATACATTTGTATTTAAATGATACCATTGTTTAACCACAGTGCTAACTCAGTGATTGTGGTTGTGTCCATTTCCATCATCCACGTGATTAGCACAGAATGTGACCCACATCCCACAGTTTTGCCTGCATGAAAACTGCAGGATCGGGCCATCGATGCGTGTGCAGGATCTAAATCTACTATTACTTCTGTAAGCCTTTGCTGCTTTGCCTCCACTGCACTTGCTGTGCTGCTTAGATCTTCCTGACATCCCACCCAAGAGAAGGGGGATGTTAGGAAAAGCCTGATGCACTGGGCAGCAAAAGCAGTTGGTGTCGATAGCTGGCCATGCCAGGGACACGCAGAAGCAATCAAGTGGGCTTAAACCCCTTGATTCTTACTTGCAGAATATTTGCCATACTTTGTTCTTTTTGTTACAAACTGAAGCCATGATTGCTGTTGAACATTTCAGGAGAGCAGGTTAGAGAAGCTTTTACTAATACAGATGCAGAGCCATAAGTTTATTTGGCTGATTTCTTACCTACTTTTAAACATCATTTGTTAGAAAAAGTATATGCTTTCAACTTATTTTTCCATCACTGACATATCAAATTTGCATTTTGTTAAGCAATACGAGGATTCTCTCCGCAACATAAAATCTGCAGTTTTGAAGAAGCAAAAGGTTTGGATAGGATCAATGAGAGAATGCCACCACGAAAAGATGCTCTTCAGCAAGATGGTATTAATACTATAAACACAACAAATGCCAATGGAAACAATGGAACTGGCAACAACAATGCACAGTGACCACGTCAGCTTCTGGTTTACTCACTCATGTCTTGCCTGAGAATTCCTAGATTACTGCTTTTTTGGTGTGACAACAGATGAAGTAGCCAGGGGCATCGCTTGAAGTGACTACTTAATAGGAGGTGAAAAACTATCTGATGTGACCCCGCTGAAGAAAGACCATCATGCTTTTGAGACAACAGCCCCGCTCTTTATGTGGTGACCCGACCTCCCGGGAGCGTGCCTCACCTCCTCACACAACCATCGCTGGCTGCTGAAGCTTCAGAAGAAATCTGGGGAAAGAATCGGGCTGTTATCACTAAAGCACATCTAGACTAGCATCTTGCGCTTACCGTTGTCAACACTTTAAGTTTACAAATGGGATTTTTCTTTCAGTAGAGGTAGTTTGTTTGTTTGTTTGTTTTTAAATCAGACTTTCGAATACAACCCTAAGAGATAACTATTTATTAATGGACATCGGTTTCATGAAATGTCTTTAAAATGATAGATTAGAATGGTCTTAAAATATCTGAGGCTGCAAAAAACTGTATTTTAAATAGACAGAAAAAATGCCAAAAAAAAAATCTCGGTCATTCTGTAAAATGCTGACCTCAGGTTTACTCCTTAGATGTTGCTAATTCTATATTGTATTCACTGTATTTTTTAGTTACAGCTTATCGGAAGGTTTCTATGTAGGAATGTTTATTACTTGAACACAGATTTAAAAAAAAATATTTAATTTAGAAACTTTTTTGCCCAGCTTTTTCAAGACTCTTCCCCACCTTGAATTTAAAAAAAGAATAAAATTATTATATATACTAATTTTAAAAGTAAGAAAAATATGGAAGTGTTAATTTTAAGGTACTTTTAATTGAACTTTGTACATTGTTTAAGTAAATTTTGATTCATATCAAGTCTGTAAAGCTTGGCATTGTATTTTCTGTATGCATGTTTTCATTTTGCAAATATTTAATATATAGACCTATGATGTACATCTACAGGTTACCTAGATGTTATGGGTACTTTTAGTTTATTGTGAGTATTACGGTTGCATAAATAGCTAATAATCACTGGGCTGAATAGCTGCAAGCTTTTTATTATTTTTAAATCTGTAAAGGAAACCAAAACTGTATCAGACATACTTTTTGTTTAGGCAAAGCAGCGCGTAAGTAATTGCTCTGTTCAACTGCTAAGGCATTAGTGAAAGTGTAAACTCGAGACTGCATGTATTTGGTATCTACAGGACTGCTTGGTTAAAATAAAAATGGAAGCCCTGTGCTAATTTGTTCACAAATAATGGACTGTACTGATTGCCACTGTACTTTGTTATATATTTTGACATTTGCTACATGTCCTTCTCATCCCCTGGAACACAACTTGAAACTTATGTCACTAGAGTTCATCTCCCTTTTTTTTTTTTGTTTGCCATAAAGTACAATCTGTACATACCCCTAAGTTGGAAATTTTATGCATGTTCTGAACTATTCAAGTATTTTATAAACAGTAGCACACAATAAATTTTGTGCATGGGCTGCGGCTCCTATCATTGTGTATTGGTTTTATTTGGCATACATAGTTCTAGTCTGACCTCGAAAATTGTTTAGAAATAGTCTTCAAAATTTAAGCTGTTGAAAAAATAGCCTAAAGGGTCAGATTTAGCTTGCAGAAAACTAGCTGAGTGTAAATGCTATTTAATTTAAGTGTTATTCCTGCTTCCTTTTTTTTTTTTTTTGCTTTTGAGTTCTCTCTCATGAATAAAGCACCTAGGTATTTTCTGTCAGCTAAAGTGGGCACCCACTGCTGGTTTGTACAAGCTTGTAAGAGCAGGGTAGTTGATTCTAGAAAGGCTGTTAAGTACAGCTATGTTCTGTGTGTTGGTTTGAACTAAGCATTCAAGACCAGTGAAGTGTGTTGGGGCTGTTTCTGAGGTAGAGGGGGAGGACTGGCTGCTCTGACAGTCAATACAGATACGTGGTTTAGGTTTTTTGGTATATTCTTTCTAAAGCAACGACAAGCTGCTGAACAGGATGCGAATTAGGATAAAAGTAAGTGACACACTTGCTTATGGAGTTTTAATGTTTGATTTTACTTTATTGCAGATGCATTCTAATTGGAAACTTCTCAAGGTTTGAGTGCAGAAGATCAAATTTTAAAATGGTGAGTTTTTCAGGTTTTTTATGAAGCACTCCCATACTTGTGAGTTGTATGGTATGTATGCATATGATGTGATATCAGAGCAGAAAAAGCATGTGTTACTAAGCATGACTGAAGTTTTACATCATGAACATTATGATGGTACCTTCCTCCTGGTAAGCACTAGTGGAAAATTTCTCACCCTCACAAGACAGTATTTTTCATGATTTTACACTCAGATCTTAGTTGTGGTTAGTATTCTGCCTAGCTGGAGTTGTGTATGTGGAGAAAATGCAGATCCAGTCTTTGTCAGGAAAGACCTCATTGTGATTGTAGAGGACTGGTTCGGATACTTGTTAGCAATAAGTGCCCAGCTGCGATGATGCTTCCCTGAGGATTCCCTTGCAGTATCCGTTTTGCTTCCCTGAGGATTCCCTTGCAGTTTCCGATGTCTGTAGTAGTTTTTGCCAGATAGGAAGGCAGATCCGCAATAAAGTAAAATTTCTTGAGCAGTTCTTGACCTGATTTCTCATTCTGTGTGTTCCCTGTGGCTCTACCTGCGAGTAGCCAGGTAACAGGATTGTGTCAGTGGGTTTTCTTTGTTTGGGAAGTAGGTACTCATCTTTTGCTACTGTGTTTCTGAAAGGTGGAGTCTGGAGCTGTCTCTAATTCTTGCATTGTTGGGGAGAAGAAATTAAATCCTCCCTCCCAGAAAACTGTAAGTAGTTTGCATTGCTCGTTTTCTGCTTTCAGTGTTCTAAGGAGGGGAAAAAAAAAGCCTTATGTGCCCTTAGTCTGTTCTTGGGTAGGGAGGGGAGGTGGCTTGGAAGCAGCTCTGTTAGGCAGAGGACACAGGTAGCAAGAGCTGCAAGAGGCACAGTTGGTTCCTGGGTTGAGTTGGCGCAGCCACGGTTGCCCTGCCCTGGACACGTGGGGGTCCCAGGGAATAGGCTGCTTCTTCCCTGAACTGCTGGATTAAACCTTCGTCTGTGGTGCTGTTCCTGTCTGTGGGGCAGCAGCAGGGAGGAGGGGTGCTCAGAGGTGGGCTGGGGGCTCTGACCGCTCCGAGAAGAATAAATCCAATTGAGTGAACCTGAGAAGTGGAAGTACAGAACGTGCTTGGGTGCGGGTGTAGGGGCTTATTTTAAGGCAGGGACTTGAGATGTCAAGAATCTTACTGCCATCTGGTGAGCCAAACAGGGAAAACCAGCCTAGTTCACAGGGCCAAAAGTATTTATAGTGTTAAACAACAGCCTTCCTTTCGAAGTTTATTAATTCCACTTGTGAAAGGGAAAAATTGCTATAGTGGTTTCTACTGAATTGTGAAGATTGGCCTCTAGCAAGAAATGGTTGGGATTTGAGCTGTTTTTCTCTTAGAAAGAGGTAGGTCTCTTCTGGTTTGAGTCTGAACATGTTTTGAGGGGAATAGTCTTACAAACAGCTTGCTTGCTTCTAATGTTGAATCTTGAAACGCCCTTATGTTAGTTATGTAGAAAAATAAGGCTTTTTCAGAGGCAGGACAAGACGGTATCTGTTCATTCTTTCCTTGCCTATTTTTTGCTACGATTTCATTATCAATCATTCAGTTCTCGTTACCCATTTAACAGTTCCTTGTTACCAGCATATTTTGAAAATAACTTTTTGCCATAAAACAAGTGAAGGCCATTAGGACTCGGAACCCTACTCATCTTTTCACCTCTTGTAGTAGTAGTATGTATGAGCCAGACTTAATCCATGTCCTGCTTTGAATGGCAAGTGAAGTGGTGGGGATTTTTTTAGTCACATAAAAAGACACAGATGCACTAATACGCTTTATTAAATGCTAAGCTTCTTTACTTGTAAGAAGTTTGATCAAGACCAAAGAAACAAGAACCAAAACTTATGAGAACCTTGGTCAAGCTTGGAAAGCTATCAACAGCTCTCTATGTATATAGATCTGCTTCAGTGGGTACTTGTGTCAACGATGACCAAAGTAATGCAGGCTGGAATGTCTTTCAGTCTCCCCAAATCAATTTCCATCTATTGTTCATATTTGAAATAATTAATTTTAATCTGACCCAGGCATTTTAAACTGACTGTATTTCTAAGTTTAATACCAGAAAAAATTTAAAGTCTGAAGTAATTTATAGTCTAAAGTCAGATGCAGAACACTGTGAGACACACTTAAGTGAAATACTTAAGGATTTTTGGTATGGTAAACTTGGTATCTATTACTGTTCTGCAAAAACCTTTATGTGCATGCTGTGTAAGAGTGGAAGGGTTGCCATGTTAGAATCAATTCTACCAGCCCTAGCTATTTTTGTTTGAGGGGTAACAGAAACGGGGTTTTGCTGTTTGCGTGAGGGTGTCCTGTAATACAATTGTTACTGGTTAAAGCGTTGCTTGGAAACGCAGGGGAACGCACTGCTAGCTGCTGGGCTTGAAGCTTCTGTTACATTTATGGATGGGGGCAGATTCACTGTGCCTTTCTAAAACCCGAAATGTGCTATGCAAAGCTGTTCTTTTGAAATCCTTTGAAAACATCCACATAGTCATTTATATTGTCTAGGTCACAATCGCTTTCAATTTGAATTTACACTTGTTCTGTAGTGTTAGCATTTTGATACTGGCTTTTTTCGTTGCTCAGGCATTTGCTGTGTAACCCACTCCTTTACAAGGAGATACTTCAAAATTAGATCCAAGATGATTTCTTCTTTCCATTGCTGCCTTAAGCATAAGGGTAACTAACCACTAATGATAACTAATTTAAGAAATCAAATAGGGGGATACAGTCAGATTCTGCCAAGGACTTAGTGTCAGTGTAACGTGACTGAAACTCAGCACTTGTGTTTTTCAGCATGACAACGGAGTGACATTAAAGTGGGGAGAGTGGGTGTAAAATGCTTTACATCACAGCCTCAGACTCCTTCTGTCATCCACTGTTAGTTCAGCAGTTAAGTTTAGGTATTTCAAGAAACTTGTTGAGTGTTGGAGATTTGGCTGAGTCAAACAGTTTAATCATGCAGGAGTCTGGCAGAGGGGATGTGGCTGTGTCTGGGTCAAAAGGACTAAGGCTTAGGGGCTAATAGACAAGATATATCTTTTATTATACAATAAAGATTATTATGTGCTGTAAATTAAGGCAGTTGTAAGTGCAACAAGCTTACTGAATCATCAAGAAGGCGTATTTGATTATACAACGTTTAAAATTATTCTTGTACACACAAGGATAGTCAGCGTCTGCATAAAGCATGTTACATGTCCTTCAGTTTGTTTTAAAAAAGAAAACAAAAAACCAAATAATTCTCTTCTATTGACCAACAATTGCCAGCAGCAAATGCCTGTAATGACCACTTGTATCGCTTGCTATCATTGTAGCCAAAGTCTTCTGATACATTTGTGTGAACATCTGTTTAATTTGCACAAGGTCAATCTATGCAAAGAAAAGGGAAAAAAAAGCACAAAACTTAAACACAGTGTATGATTTTAACTCCTACACTGTCACCCCACACCTCCTTCCTCGTGGACTACAGAACACATGCCAAGGGTACAACATGCAGTTGATTAACTCTGCATGCCTTACAAGCCAGCTGGTCCCTCTAAGGACAGAGGAGCAGCTCCCAGAGCAGAGTCTGGCACTTATTCCTTGTTTTGTTAGGGCTGTGGTATCCCAGCTCGGGTGAACCTTTGAACTTGAGCTGCTTATCTGCTCCATGGACAGGTAGCCACAGTTAAGAAGGAAGACAAGCAGTATTACTACCTATCCCAAAATAATTAAATTACTGTATAAAAGCTGGCTTTAAAGCAAATTAACATGTTCATCTAAATCTGAACCCCATAAAAGCTTCATTACAACAAATGATTTCTACAGCTGTGAAACAAGGACTAAGTGAAAAGCTGCTTGGGGTAGACAGCTTCCTGCTACACGTGACATACACAGAGGAGAAAGGTTCTTACCTCACTGCGAGTGACGACAATTCTGATGAGGGTAGAATCGTCTGTGCCAGCTCCTTTCATAGAATAATAAAGTCTTTCTGCAAAAAAGGCTGGGCGATTTAAAGCACATTGCACTGCAATAAAGGATATTTTTAGGATTAGTTCCAGTACTGTATGCTGTATAGGGATACCTGGCAGGATCAATGCCGGATTTTTGCTGCGAACAGCTAGAGGGTAGTTACTGATGGAAATTCAGTTACTGCAGATTACAGGAACTGTTTTATAGAGCTAAGCTTATTTTCAAGCCGACCAAGTGAATTAGTTCTTCACATGAAAACTTAGGGTTATTAGCAGTTACGTTCTCTGGAAGTGCTTTTCAAAGCTAGCTGAAACCTTAATCCTTAAACAGGTAATTTAAACAGTTCTTCTTGGACAGCCGGTACTGAGATACCGGGTATTTCACTCATGTTCCATTGCTAGAATCTCACTAAGAAAAGTTCAGCTGTAAGAAGTTCTCACTCTAGTAGTCACAGAATGGCTTGTTTCAGTTAGATTGTTCACTCTCAGAGATGAGCCTTTATTCTTTTACGTGATTCTTAGAGTTGAATTTTTCCCATAAAACTCTTGAGCAGAATATAATTTTGGAAGTCTGTTATGGCTAAAGAAACGCTGTCATGCTGGTAAGCACTGGGAGGACTGGTGTTCTCAGATTTACTAGTAAATCACACTGATTCTCACTACCAGCAAATTGTGCTAAATTTGAACTGCTTTTCTGTAACAAGTCAGCAGGAAAAAGTGAATTCAAAACAAGTCTTCTGTTTTGTGAAGTTTTCCTTAGCAAACACTGAGCTTTTTGGGGGTAGGTGGTGGTGGGGAAGAGGGGTGGAAAGGGAACTGTGCCTAAAGTAGGTTTAGGTTGGTTCTGAGAGGGTAGCTCAGCTGTCTCTGCTGAGGTGACACACAAGCAGAGTCATGGCTCTGTCACAGTGCAAGCACTAACCAGTGACCCTGGTTCCTGTGTAGTTGCCTGCCTTCCCAGAGAAGTCATAAGTAGTTTCTGTGTAGCCTTTTCTTGTTTCAAACTGACTTCTTCGTGGTGGATGCTAATTTTCTCCAATGAAGAGTAAAGTGAATAATTTGAATAATTGACGTTACTTTTGTGCTAGCAGAGTCTCAGATTGTGTGTTCATTTGCCATATGGCCAACATTGAACTGGATTCTTCTTCAATTACATTTAGAAGGCTTAATTCCTGAGGGATAAGAGGAGGGAAGAACATATCACTTACAAATAGTCTTCAAGCCACGTTCCACGTTTCCTGAAAATTCTCGGTCGATGCTGCTTAATAAATCACGATTAGCAATCTACAAACAAATGAGATTAATATGTGGATAATGAATGCAGTAACAAGTGGAACCTTAATTTAAAATACACTGACCAAGCTAATTTGAAATCAGTGAAGAACTCCTACCCTGGAGTATGCTTCAATTGTTGCTTTCAGTTGGGGAAAACTTCTGCTTGCCAGAACCATATTAAAGCAAGATTCATCAGTCCCAAGTCTTCCTTCCCCTGCTTGATACAGACGCTGAGCATCTTCTTGAGCTTTTTGATAATCCACAGTTTGATTCTCATCCCTATTGCCCTAAAAGGAAAGACAATCGATGTCAGCTGAAATTACACAGAGAAGGCTATGCATTAACTGCTCACAGTGTAGACCCCAAGTCTGCATCTTCAAGGCTTGAAGTAGAAAGACTAACACCAGTTTGACATACATTACATTGCTTTAAAACTACTCTTTGGTTTAATATTTCCTATAGGCAACAAACACAAAAGTGGCCCAGAACCCTACCTGTAGGGCATTCTTTAACCTGTAAATATACTGACTCGGATAATTTCACCCCTTCATACAATCTCATAGTCCTAATTAAGCACTGTACTTAATTATTTATTTTACTTAATAATGTAAGCTTTCTCTTTATTTGTTTGTTTCTAGGCATCAAGTTGCAAAGAATCTTCCCAAATGAACTAATGAATTATCTTACTGAATATGCACACCTGAAATATCTCAGGTCTTCTATTTCATTCAGAATTCGCTAATTTCAAGTAACAGTATCTCCAGAAAGCACTTACTCTAGTCATAATATGTCAGTAGAGCTTATGTGGCATTTTATGTGCTTTGGGTTTTTTTGGCTGCCCAGTGCATAGATGAATTCTGCTAAATATACTGGCTGAGTAGGCTGAATACATGCTCTCAAGTACTATTGTATCTATAGTGGTTAATATAATATCTAAATGATGTGGTTGTCAGTTATTGTAAAATATTGGATTTATCAAAATAAAAATTAGCAGCATGAGCTTCAAAGTTTGCTTTCTTGTGGATTTTGACTTCTTAATCCAAATACCTAGTGCACAGCTGAACTCTCACAAAGGGAGAGGCAAACAACATAGAGAAGTTTCATAGAAATTTAACAGCAAATAGGCAGATTGATCAAAGAAATGTGGGAGTTGCATTAGTACATATTTCTTCCTAAACATGGATAACTGCAAGTTACTGTTCTTCAATGGAAGAAGAACCCTAGCAAGTGACATGGGATAAGCATGCTCCAGTGTTCACCCGAGTTCAATAGTGGCACTTCCCTAATTCTGGTGATGTGAAGGAAGTATGGTGTAAGTTGGGAGGCAAGTTTTGCCCTGCAGTGCCTCTTAGCTCATTCATAGGGATTCTCACAGGTATTCTACATATCATGATGGTTATCCCGTCAGATTCACCCAAATTATTTTGGTGACTTACGCAAAAAATAAAATGCATCTTGCTTTAACAGCTTTGTGGAGCACTGCTTTACAATACCACTTGATTGCATCTGCACAATAAAGTATTTACACATAAATTCTCTGAGGTGAATATAGAGTGCTAAATTAGGTCACACAATTCGTCACAGATTTATAGATAAGGAAGTATCTCTTCCTTGAGGAGAGACTGAAGTGTCGTATCTTGTCATTAGGGAATAAAATAATGGCCCAGGGCTAATTCCTTTAAAAACATGGCTCTTGCTAAGCATACACAGGCAATTTATTTATGGAGCCATTATGACTGCATGCATCAAAGTCAGACTGTATGCCATTATCTTACCCAAAAAAAAATAAATTAAAGCTCACTTGGCACATAGATATAAGTAATCTTTCAAAGTGTCCTGAAGTGTCTGCTCTGATGTCGTCTTCAATGTCCCTTCCAAATTCTGATTTATAGCAGTTCACTATTTCTCGTATTTCTTGGTTTGTCCTTGTGCAAAGGATCTCAATCAGCACTTTCTCCTGAGTGCCTGCTCCCTGTGGGCAGAGGAAAAGAGGACATAACTACAAAGCACTACCTATTCAGTTTTCTTCAACTGTGAAATAAAGCAGTCATCTGTTATTTCAGAACTTACTACAATCTACATTGTAAGAACAGTATCCTTGCAGTGTGAAAGCACCAAGTCTTCTGTATACTTACAAGGGAATGAAGATTCCTCAAACATTCAATTCTTTCAGTTCAATTCAGTTCAGTTCAACCAGTTAAAAAAAAAATACCCCAAAACTGTACATCCACAACAGTTACATCAACCAAAGTTAACTGGAAAGTGGTTTAGGAAGGACATTCTTTGACAAGCTTAATCTGGAAACATACTGGAGGAAGGTAGAGCCTTATGATAATTATTAAAGCCAAAGATACACACGTAAGTTCTGTTTTGGTCGGTGTACAGTGTGTTCCCTATTCCAAACGTGGCTGCTTCCTCAACATGGATTGCCATCAGGAGCTTTTCATAGGTGCTTCCCACGCCCCAGAATAAAATTTAACTGTGAGTTCTGTAGACAATGAGATCTTACTGGCATAAGCATCTCTATTCAGGCAAGGATTAGATACAAGTGGATCTATGTGAGACTTCTAGGTAATGTTACAATTATTTTTTGTAATGGTCAAGAGTGGCCACTGATTCCAATAAAGCCAAATCTTCATTTAAGCGCCACATTTTTTAGGTGGTTTGCATTCATACATGGGTTAAAGTTACTCGTTTCCAGTATCAGCCACCTGCCAGCTGCTGCAGCTCAAACAAGCAAGAATTTCTGGCAAACTGAATGTAACAGTTTACCCAAGTTAAAAGTTTAAACCAACTAGCTCACCTAGTCTCTAATGCAGTCTTAATACTTGAACAGATCCATGCATCATCTGACCTTAAAAAAATATTGTTTCATTGTTGTTCTTTTAGAAAAAAACCTGGGATAATAAAAAAATATCTTTCAGTAACAACGGTCTGTTCCTAGTAAGAAGCATGTACCTTCACTTTAAACAGTGGTTACAGTTTTAATAGCACCCTGGCCCTCGCTAGGTTCTAGCAAAAATTATGACCAAGTGGCAGAGAACAAAGCTCTGTCCTGCAGCATTTCACCCTCTGCTGGATGGACAGCTGCCCTGAATTGGCCAATCCTGCAGAAATTGGAACTGGGGGACACAGCAGAAAAGAATTTTAATCCACACAGTTCCGAAATTTGTTTGCCACAACAGGATTTTTCAACAACACAGGGATCAGGGCTTCTCTTTTCTTACGTGAGCATTTTAAGACTGTTTTAAACTATTTTGTTCACAGGAAAACCATACCTTCATCGCATGATACAAACTCCAGGCATCATAGTAGGTGCTAGACATGAAGAGTGCTAAAGTTAGTTCTTCCATATTTCCGCTTAATTCAGACTTCAGATCTTTAATTAAATCCTGTTCAATTACAAACACAAAAAGGGCTTTGGAGAGTGTTAGCCATATAGATTATATACTGAAAAATACCAAACCAGAATGTACTTTTGTGACTGTTTTCTACCTTTGTGCTGTTTTTCCTGTAAAGCTTTGTTGTATTTCTTAGAAAGAACTTTCCTCTGTCCAAATCTTTGACAGCTCAGCTCTGCTCCATTATCTGCTCACTAATTATGACCTAGTCAGGTCCCAAAAAATGCCACAACTGTAAAATTTCACTTTAAGTTGCAAAAATGACAGAAGGAAGAAATTAAAATTATCTCAGTCTTTTATTGACTAACCAATCCTCAACTAGTTTATTTCTTACAAAAAACAGATTTCAGTGCTGGTTTGTGTTTCAGACACTGATAGACACTGAACTATGGTAGTTTCAGACACTAATAGAAGGTCAGGTTAAACATGATTATTTTCTACCAAGCATTACAATAGTAGAGAAGCTTCTTGTTTGGTCAGGGACAGAGCCAGCCCTCAACCTTCCCCCACCCCTGCTTCTGCCAGGCATCAGGACAACACTGTTAAATATCAGATGTCCCCCAGTATACAAGGAATATAACCAGAAGAAGGGCACTTCAAGAATGCCCAAACCACTCCCCAGGACTAGAATGCTATCAGGCAGTTAAAGCAGCAAAGTCTGGGTTTGTTTACTGATTCAATGATCTCATGAACATACCTTGCCATACATAGTCTTGAAAGCTGCCTTGATTTTTTGCCTTTGATCACTGGAGCGGTTAGCAACAACATCGATGATAGCCTGCTCATCAGTTCCTTGGAGATAGAAGGGCAGTGTCATGTAAGAACTCATCATAATCCCTCCAAGACTGCATTTTACAACCTTGCGTTTGTGCATAGTTACATAATAAATTGCTATCACTTAAGACTACCAAATTTTCTGTGTAACTTCATCTACTAAATTGTCCAAGTCATTTTGAAAGTGTGACTTCTGGAAATCTTGGGGAGAAAAAAACATATGGTTAAATAAAAATAGAAGAAGAGGATGGAATGCCCTTAAGAAGTTAGCTAAATAGAAATTCAAGCTTCTATTGCTTACTTACCAAACCCCTTCATAGCTTTGCGTAGAATTTCGGCATCCCTTTCAGCATTAAAGTTTGGAGCAGCTTGAATTGTGCCCTGGGTACACTGAACCATGGCTGCAGGCTGAAAAGAAGAGTCACATGTAACTAGCTATCCTGCACAATATAAATTCAGATTAAAATCACAACTTTGCAATCAGTACTTCAAAAGGAGTCATTCGTTAGTTCCCCAGTCTTTCTCTAACACAGAATCGGGACGGCATTTAGTCGTGTTGAACAGCTTCAGCCAACCAATGCCAAAGCGATGCTTTTACGCCATTGTATGGATGAGGATCTCCTTCATGAGCAAGGGAACACAGATACAGGGTTATGATTTTGTTCAGGTCATGCTCTGAGTGTAGCTGGGAACTCTTAATGCAGAAAATGCTGTAAATTGTTGGAATCCAGTTACAGAAACATTAAAACTACAGAAGCCACAGAAGATTGATTACAGAATAGGATATAGCACATACCGGACCAGGCATTGGTGATGGTGCTTGGCCACCAGGATGTACTACTGAAAATAAAGAACAAGATGAAAGGAATTAATTAGGTCCCCTCTTATTATGTAAATGCTATCTAATCTGAAAGTAAAGCCATTTACAGACCTACCCCTGCACAAAACCTTTTTCTATGTAATGATACCTGTCCTAATCAGTCACGGAACTTCTTGTCCTTGGGAATAATGTGAAGAAGCAATCACAGACACTTTCTGTGGTTACGTGCACTAGCAAGGCAATTCTAAGAATACTAAATTTACTGGTGCTGTGGGAACTGAAAGGCTATTGCTATCTTTGACAAAAGCCAAGACAGCCCAGGTGAATGAAGCGTATCTCGTGCTCTCTTATAAAGCCATTAAGTCAAAGTCTAGCATAGCTACTAAGAATTCATTGGTGCAAAAAGAATTGCAGGAATCTCATTTGTGATCAAAAGTACTGTGAATACAAAAGCTACAACTACATTTTTTTGTACTGGAATTTTATTTTTATCCATAATACCTATGCACAATTGTTATCATCTTAACAGCAGCTCAGTTATTATTAGAGTTAACAAAGCAATCATTAAAGTAAAAGTTTTGCTCCTCTGAATGTCTTGCAAACACAACTGACACGTTCTAGGGCAAAAATCGTCTTGACGGTAAGTTAAAAGCATTAAAAACTGCACCGTTTTTAAGCAATTGTGCACATTCTCCTTTGCACTTCCCTCACTACGCCAGGGATCACCATGAACACACAGATCTGAAGAACACATCCAGTTCTTTGTGATTAACAGAACAGCTAGTTACTCACTGAATGTGGACTCTGGATTTCACACTTCTCATCAGATTCATGCAGTTAGAAAGAGGATAAGCACCTAAACCACTACATCTGGGACAGCCATCCCTTTGGATGTAGCACCTATAGAGATGGTTTGCATCAGCCCTTCAGTGATCTTGTCAAGAGAGGTGGCAGGAGGTGTACAGCATACAAACCTCAACAGCTAGAAGTAACAAAGGTAAGGGCCTAATTTGTTACTACCTATCCTGGGGTCTCTTGGGTTATCCTCGGATGCTTGAAGTTTCTTATCTATGACATACCTGGAATTTGTGCTGGTCCACCTCCAGTATAGTTTTGAGCAGGTGGCTGCAGATAGCCCCCAAAGCCAGGGCCACCGGGGGGCACACCAAAGCCAGGGCCTGTAGGAGGTGGGAGAAGAAAAATGCCAGCATGAGTAATGATTTGTACTTGGCGTCTGCCACAACACGAACCAGGTTATTGAACAAGAGACTCATCTCTGTGTCTGTGCAGTAGCCCAAACCCAAGGCCCTGCCCTCAGCATGCAGGTATTTGCTGCTAGATAGCAGCCTGGCTGTCTGCCCGTGTGCTGCTGCCTGAACTGACTGCTGAACAAAGCTGCATTTCTTTGCTGCAGCTACCAAGCCCAGGGAATGGTCACACCAGGAATCACTCCCAAGGGGCGAGGGTTAGAGGGGGTCCTCTAACAAAGGATCTTACCTCCAAGGTAAGGTGGCATTCCTCCAGCCTGGGGAGCTCCAGGGAAGCTGCCCGGGGTAGGGAAGCCCCCGGGGGTAGGGAAGCCTCCAGGGGCAGGGAAGCCTCCAGGGGCAGGGAAGCCTCCAGGGGCACTCGGTGGTGCTCCAGGAACAGCGGGGTAGGAGTACTGACCAGCTGGTGGATAGACAGACTCTTGTCCTGTCGGCTGAAACACAAAAATGGGATGTCTGTACGCCTGCTAGCAGGACACTAGAGCAGAAACTCTCAAGCTACGAAAATGTCCCTGTGTATAACAACATGAATTATATAATTAGATTCAGCACTTGAAGCACCAACAGCAGAATTCCTAAAGCCTGGATGGGGGCCTCCTGGTTGGGTTTTCTGATGCGACTCCCATGTTGACACAGAATCAGAGAGTGCTTCAGGGTGGAAGGCACCTCTGGACAGCCCCTCATCCTGTCCACCTTCAAAGCAGGGCCAGCTTCAGAGTCTGATGAGGTCACGGAAGGCCTTGTCAAGTTTTCAGTATCTTCAAGGAACAGCAAATCCACAACTTGTCTGGGGACCTGTTCCAGGGTTTGGCTACTCTCATGGTGAAAAATGTTTTCCTCAAATCAAATTAAAATTACAACCTGGGGTAGTTGCCAGCTGCCCTTTCACTGTGTACCTCTGAGAGAAGTCTGGCTCCAAGGTTTCTATCACTCCTTACGTAGCAGAAGACTGAATAGATCTCTGTTTAGCCTTCTCTTCTCCAGGCAAGCAGCCCTCCCCGGACAATCTCCTGTTTGTCCATGTCTCTGTTGTACTGGAAGGTCACAAGTAGATGTGATATTCTAGATGTGGCCTCGGGAACACTGAGCACAGAGGAATAATCATATCCCTTGACCTGCTGGCTTCACTTTTGCTAAAGCCTGGATGTCATAAACCTTCCTCCTCAGGGACACACACTGCTGAGCCACATTTGACTTGTCAACCACCAGGACCTCTCATCCTTTACTGGAAAGCTGCTGCTTCTGCATAAGTAAGAGGTGAGCCCAGCTAGGCTTGCTTTCTATGAATCATTTGGAGCTCACCTCTCTTGCACACAACCAGTATTTTCAAATGTTACATGGTGAGAATTTACAAGAGATGTTTTGGGTTTTCTCCATTTCCTTTAGAATCCAGGTTTTAAAGCATGGACATTCAATGACTAAATTTGGACCACTGAGTCAGACTGAACACCTATTACAGTTTTTAAATTAAAAGCACAAGTCAAACATCTATATGCCTTTGTTTTCCTACACATATGACTTACCAGTTACACCACAAAGGTTGCTATTAGCATTAACATACATTACAAATATTTACTTGAATGACCAGGATCTCTAAGGAAAAACCCTGTAAGCTAGAAGTCATGTACTTGATCTTAAAAATCAGGTATTTAAAATCAGCTTCATAATGAAGCATAATGTATGGACTTGTTACTTACTTGCTGGGATTCATCTTTACTGACCAGCTTTAGAAATACGAGTCACACATCACATCCAGTACACACTCATTCCCAAGCCCAGAAAACAAGTAAACTGCAAAGTGGTGAAGTCTAGCTCAAACATTCTCTTCAGATTTGTTTGCCCCGAGATTTCTACCCCCAGATTACTGTGCCCAGGCTATATAATATTCTCTTCCCCAGCGGTACAGTCTAACCTTTCTCTGCCAGACTCAACAAAAATATTGTAATGGAATTCAGATTCACAGATCCAAAATTGGAATCCTCAAAAGCCCTGCTCAGATAACTATCACTATTGCAGAAGAAAATAATTTCACATTGGTTTTTTTGCACTGGGTATCACTTTGGGCATCATCAATGAGATCAGAAAACCCAGAATTGATGATATTGAATCTAAAGGGTCTTGTAAATTCATCCATTGAAGTTGGCTGCATTTTAGATGCTAGCTAAGAAAAAAAATATCTTCGGATGTAGTTAAAAATAAATTACAGCTACAAAAATGAGGGTTTAGCAGAACCTTGGGGGGGGAGAAATCTTGAAGTTAAGGAAGTCTGGTTTCTAACAAGTTTGTCTTTAGTTTGACTGACTTTAGTGTTTCAGAGGGAGTAAGGATAAATTGTAAAGCAAAATAATTGGATGTATTTATATACACTGCATGTATTTATAGCTTTTCAGCATCTTAATGGGATCCAGGCTGAGCTCCATGCTTAAGTCTAGTTCTGTACTACATAAAACACAGAGCATACAGAATTCCCACCATTACAGTATGATCAGTGCCATACTAATAAGAGCACACAGCTGCACTGAGCTTTGACAAACGATGCAGGCATATCAAAAAGACTGCAGGATCAGCCACATCCGATGCATTCCAGCCTTGCACTAAGTTTCATTGGAATTTTCAGTCCATTCAGTCATGAGCTGAAGGAGGAACAAAGTCCCGCAGCTGAAGGAGAGGGGGTCAAAGTCAAGATACAGTGCTCTTTATCCTCAGAAAAATATTTACTTGGTGCTGTATGGAAGCTGGGCTGAGTAAAGCATTCCAAGCTCTTCCTGAGGGTAATGGCCACTGGAGTTTGTTCAGCATCTCTGTAAATCCTTAGATACAGGTATGTGTAATAATTGGTAGAGACTGGTTCAGAGATTACCTCTGACCCTGTACATAAAGACCCCCACATTTATGTAAGAACTACTGACACTTTAAGACAAATATTTGCTGAGATAGGTAGCTATTTAAAAAAACAAACAAACTCACAAGACAAAGATACACTAGAACAAGACCAAACAATCAAAAGCCTTTCTGGCACAATATACAACATTAAAAAAAAATAAATCTTAAAACTTCATTCTTGGAATTCTTATCAGACAACTGTAAAGTCATCCTCAGGGATATGTAGATGCAAACAGACCATAATCTCTACAGAATACTGTATATGAACTGACAGCTACTATTTACACACACACAGAACATAGTAGGAAGGTATTCACAGAATATAAATATGTTAGTAATGCAACACGCTCCAGAGCCATACTTACAGGGTAACCAGGGAAAGCAGGGTAGCCGCCAGAAGGGGGATAGCCCGGGTATGACATTCTGGGGAAAAAAAGATGTTTTCACTATCAAGGCACTATATCTGAATTTATAGTAGTTATTTGCTTGCTAATTACCTGTTGAATCACTTGAACAATATGTTCAGTAGGTTCAGAATTGCTCAGGAGTACTTGTCAGCTATGAAACCCACAAAACCTTTCCTTTTGTTCTTACACATGACCATAGCCAGCAGGATTCAGAAGGGAAGCATCTTACACTTCGTGATTAACCACCACTCTTTTGTAGGGTCAGATAGACATTGGAGCATGGTAAGAGGCCTGAACCTCCAGAAAGAACTCTGAAACACAGGATACATCTCGGGGTGCCAGCAGGAGGGGGCTGAGCCCTTTGCCAGAACAGAAACAGAAGAGCCAGGCTAGAGCAGGGCGCCAGTCCTGCACTGCACCAAGCACCAGTCTCCCACCATCCTGCACTCCTCTGCTCACAAGGGTTATTCCTGTGAGTAGAGCAGTACCCTGTCTTTCCTGGGTAAAATGGTAATTTGGTAGAAACATGTAATCCCCCAGCATTACTCAATTTTTGTTTCCTGTTTTCTGTTTCCTGCCAGTAACTCTTTATTTTAGTCAAATTTTTAATAGGGGGGACTTGGGGAGTAGGAACAGAATGGGACAGAGATCATCCCCCACGTTGCCAACATTGGGCAGGGAGTTCCGAGGCCATTAGCCAGATTACAAAACATTTAATGGCAGGAAAAAAACATCGTATGAATGGTAACCAGCCAGGTTCCCTGATCAGGGCCTGGGAGTTACGGCATGTTTCTAGGACAGCATGCACCTTAGCTGCACAAAGCAAAGGACATGAGAAATACAAAAATTAATAAAATACAGTGAATTATTATTCACATTTCAAGGTATTCACTGGCCAAACCAAACAGATTCGAAAGCAGAATTCTTACTGTGCTGGACCATTAAGGCAATAGGTGGTCACAGAAGTCTGAGACATCTGAGATTTCACATAGACAACATTAAAATGTCATGCAGGTTAGTTCAAGTAAGAGCCAAAAACAACTTGGAGAGAAGCACAGCTATGCAGTCTCACACTGATGAACTTGGATCATCACTTCCAAATAAATGAAGAGGGAAGAACAACATGAGGTGTATCTGTAAATCATGAACACTGCTCATAGCTACTTCCCAAAGAAGCAGCACCTTAAGCCAGTACCTGTACAGTATTTACTACTGACAGCTGCTTGAATGGAATTTAAATTTGGCTTTCAACAGCACATTTCTTTTGATATTTCTGACTGCAACACCAGTTGTAACTCCTTTCAGGAACAAGATGACCAGCAACACTTCCTTCTGATTTCAGTCTTTCTGCTTAGAGGAGCAGGACTGAGTATGAAGAAACAAACAGAAACTTCTTCAGGTTTTCAGCTTTGTGTAATTCAACTTGAGCTACACCATTAAGACGACCGGACTGTAAAGCTTTTAAAACTCGTTGAGGTGTGCAGTATCATTTCCACTGTACAACTCCACGTTTTGCATGATGCAGAACCACCAGCAGGTGACGGCAGCTCAGCTGTGTCAACAGCTGTAAGAAGTTTCCTTTGTACAATAAACGGGACCTAACAAATCTTTTAACCATGTTAAAATATACCAAATTCTAGACTTACTGTTAGGATACTTAATTTAGAAGGAATATAAGTTTTCAGCTATGTCCCTGATTTACTAGCAAACGTGTTCTGACAAAAACCTTTCTAATGCATGAGTTTCCAACACCTCATTTCCAAGCAAACAAGCCATCAGGGCTGTGTTGTATTTTTGATCAGCCAACTGACCACCCATGCAAACCTGTGACTTGCAGTGCGCTGCCAAACCCTTCAACGCTTTCCTTTTGCTGTGCTGCTTCCTTTCCTAGGATTTGGTTTGTGAGCGAGGTCTTTTGGGCCAACTTCTGGGAATCTCGTGGTGTTTCATTTCATCACCCCCCTCTTAACGAGACCCTGATTCCTATCTGTCATTCTTCCGAATTCCAAAACCGAAATAAAGTGTTTTCTTTGCATTTGCTTTTTTATTTGAAACACTAACAATAACGATCCGAGTACCGAAAGGGTCAGGTAAGGACTGACGCTTCGGGCCTCCTGTAACGGACGGACACGGTGGTACCCGGGGACTGACAGAGCCCCCTGCCCCCGCGGCGCAGGGCCGTGCTGGGCAGCCGAGCCGGGTCGGGTCGCTCACGCAGTGCCCAGTGCTCAGCGCCCCGGGGCTCCGCGGACCCGGGCACCCTCCAGCGGGACGCAGGCCCTGATGTGACCGCTTCTGTCGCCACCGTCACCGCCGGGCTGTGCCGCGTTCCCGGCTCCCACCCAGCCCGCCCGGGTGAGTCAGCGGCGGGGCCGGCCCGGAGCGGCTGCGGGACGCGGGCGGGCACCCACACCGGGCCCGGGGGGTCCCTACTCGGCGGGAGATGCCGCGCTGCCGGGGTGACATCGGGGGATGCGCCCACCTCGGCGCCTTGCGCAGGA
>VZRW01008698.1:229358-283837 GCA_013398125.1 Aegotheles bennettii | reverse complement strand
GCGGGCGGCGCGTGCGGTTCGCGCCTCGCTCGCTGGGCGCGGTGGTGGCGGCTGAGGCGCTGAGGCGCTGAGGGGCCGTTTTCTTTCCTTCAGGTACCAAAGCAGTCAGACAGTCATGGGTACCGACCACCTCCTCCGCAATCACCCGTGCTAAGTGATCGCTGACCTGGCGCTGCCTGGTCTGCCGTGAGTGGCGGCGGGGGAATGTGTGCCTGCTGCTTTCCCACCGGTGTTTTGTACACGTACGTGACTTGCCAGTTCCTTTCTTCAGGCACTAAAGTTGAGGTAGAATCAGCGAGGTGGAATTCATTAATTTTACCTTAACTCTTCTGTGCCACTTCACATGAGAATGTGCCCGGGAGCTTTGCTCACGGGCGTTACGGCGGCGCAGCCCCAGGAGGTGCTGCACAGCCCCAAATTGTGCTGAACGTGTGCTAATGAAAGGTGTTTCGGGTCTTCGGTGAGAGCGGGAACTCCCCGACCTCTCAGGACATTGTCGCTTTGATGGTCTGTGATTATGACCTGCTTTTGCCTCCCGCCCCGCTCAGCCCTGGGCAGCTCCCGGGTGACATTGCACACCCCGCACCACCCGCACCCGAGGCAGCGGGTGCTGGCACTGGGGGGGTGCTACCCTGCAAGATCAAACCTGGTGTCGTTATGGTCCTCCTGCCTACCCCTGCAATGACAACAGAAGAAAACCCCGCTATAACTCCTGGCTTCTCTTTTTTTTTATTATTTTTTTTTCCATTTCCAGGGGAGTTTGGGCAGGAGTGTGGCAGTGCCACTGTCCTTTCCACGTAATCAACTTGACTAAGTAATCCCTGGCAGGCAGCCTTTAGCACAGTGTCCCTTTGTCTGGTAAGTTGCTGCTACTGTGCTTCACTTACAGGCATTTGTAACAGAGCAGTGCTGTGTCCTTGAATACCTACTGACGTCCAAATAAAACGAAGCATGGTGTGACTGATGGCAGATAAGTGTGAAAGTTCTTGTGCAGGCAGATTTCAAATATTAAACATTTCTAACACTTGCAACAGCTAATGTATGAGTGTGCTATTTGTTGGGAGAATAATCTCTTCTCCCAGTCCCTTGTTCGTATAAAATCACCATGGCTTTATTTTTCTTATCAGTAAGCATGTCCTTTCCTCAGTGTCCTTTACAGCATGGGTCAAAGTCACCGCCTTCCCTACATTTGGGCCCAGTCCAAAGTTGCATATGTCCCCAGAAGCACTGAGCTTTGGGACTGGTGTGGTCAGCTGTGTCACTGAGCACAAACATCTGCTTTGGTGTCTCGAGGTAGGATCTGCATACAGAGATGGAGCAATTAGCCTGAAAAAAATACATATTCATTTGATGGTGTAGGGAAGCCTGCTGAGAGACAGAATGGCAAAAATGTTGTTATTTTGTGAACTCCAAAGATTATATGATTTTTACATTACCAGAGTCTGACAGTGTTGTCTGTCCCTTCACAACTCTGTGCTGTTTTTCCAGTATGAGGCAGTTGCATTATGATGTGTTGGATGAATAAGCAGGCAATGAGGGAGAAGGCAAGAAGATAATAATTTACATACAGAAATGGGATCTGCAAAGGAACAGTGGTAATAAAATCTAGGGGACGGTTTCTGTGTAGGAGGTCTGGGAGACCTGAGGGTATTTCTATTACTGGCACCTTGGGTGATGTTGAGGCAAGGCATCATATAGCTGAAGTAATGACAGAGACATGCTTTGGGTAGTGTTTTAGCTCTTCCAGTGTGAAGTGTTCAGTAACAACTAGATAGCATTATTGTCCTCCTATCTGTGCCACTGTCTTTGGAGAAGGCATTTAACAGTTAGATCTCAGTTTTTTACTTCTGCAAAATATGACTAATGATCTTGCAGTGTCTGGGTTTGTATACAGGTCATGCACAGACAGTCTGCTGGGGAAAGGCAGGAAAGACCTTACCCTTGGAGGAAAGAGCTTTGAGAGGAAGCTGAAGAGTACATTTCCTGACCCAGAGACTCTGCACTTTGGAGAGGGAGGAAGTGTTCAACTAGCCTAAGCAGGAGGAGAACAGTAACTGTCTCTGTACTGTTTTCCAATAAAAAATGGAAATAACTCTTTAGCTGAGTGGAGTTCATGCTGCTGAGGCCTCAGGTGTAGCAGCAAAATTTGATTGCATTTGATATCAAACCTGTCCATCACAAAAGCTTGGACTATACTATAGTATTTGCAAGAGCTGCTTTTGCTAAATGCTGTCCTTACCAATCTGTCTGTAGATTTTAAATACCCCAAGCGCTGAGATATAAATTCACCTCCTATATTCTGTTTGCCAATTTGTCTTTCTGCATCAGAAAGTATGATACAGGATTGGCTGAGGGAACTGCATAGGGCTGGTTGGACTGGTCTGCACAAACAGAATTGATTCCAAGCTGCCCAGTACTCCAGCTGTGAAAAAAAAAAAAGTTACTGGGTGATACTTGGCTAATAACTTCTGGCCAAGGGACAGAAGCATGGCTAGTAGGTCCACAGTCTCGCTTCTGTCTTGGGTGATTGCCCGTGTTTGGAGCCTGGACCCTGCATGTTCTCTCTGTGGTCAATGGTAAGAGAAGTACCTCCAGAAGGTGATTCTGTCACCTTGCTAACATCTGATATGGATGCTCTTAGTTGCCCTCTTAAGGCAACTTTCAATCTGAGTATTGATTGTATGGAGAGTCTACAGAGCCTTGATGTCTAATGTAAGCATCTAATTTACTATCTGAACAGGTGGCATCAGCTTGTGATGGTGCTGGCCAGCCTTGGGGCAGCTGTGTTCCGAGTAGAGGAATGAAAGGGCGGCTGGGCTAGCAGCTTGCTTTTCTGTTCTTGCTTCTGCACTCTAATCACCGTACTCTGGTTCATTAATGCATCCTGTCTTGTTCTGAGTATGCCTGTCCCTGTGGCTTCAAATATCTCTTGTCTGTATAGCTAAATAAAAAATAAAAATATCTCTATCAAGGGTCTAATTTTTGGTGAAGAGCTTTGTTTGTTTCTGTATTTTTAAAATTTTAAAAAATATTTCTATTTTAAAGAATTGAAGAAGTGATTAGAAACAGAACAGAAGCTAAAGACTGGTTTTGGGGGTAGCACAGCATCTCTCCAGCAAAATGAAAGTCTAGAGCATAGTCCCTGCACCGAGTCATGTGTTAGCTGATGTGGCTTTCGAAGATACCTAACCTGTAGGGAACACTAAACTTAGGGGCATGGATGAAATATTGGTCATTCGAATATAGCCTAGAGGCTTTCTGCATCAGAATAAGTTACAGATAATAACACCACCATGTTTTTCAGGAGAATTATGGAGACAATTATTTTAGGTTGTTTAGAAGCTTGGATATTCTGTCCTGGGTGATGTATGAGTGCTGTAGGTAGAGGGAGTGAAAAAGCTTCTCTGTATTTCTTCTGTAAAACACTTCTGAGACTGACAGCCTGCAGTCTTTCAACAGTGTTTAAATTCACTCTGTTGAAAAGAAAAGCATCTTACTCTCTGTGGTGCTGTTTGCTGTTCCTTAGTTTGAAATCAACTAGTAGAACCCCAGAGGGCTTCTCAAACAGCTGACCATTAAACACAATCAGGAACAAAGATCAATTGAAAACACATTTAGATTGAAGCTTCCTGGTCTGCTTTTAATTTCTTTGAATCAGCATTGGGAGTTATTGCTGTGGTCACTCTGGCCTCTTATTTGTTCTTTGGCTGATTCATATAAACAGTGAACTTCAGGGATGCCCAACTGTCTTCTGGAGTTTTTTAATTTTTTTTTTTTAATATCTTCCAAATATTCCCAAAGCTATCAAAGGATTATAGTTTTAAATGCAGAAAATATGTTAAATAGAAACACGTTATTGGAAACAGAACTGTATTTATGAGTCTAGAGGGAGTTTGCAAGAAACTCAATTTACAAGCAGAATTTGGGTCATGGCACCTTAAAGCTTCAGTAGCATTTTTGAGTCTGGGATCTGGATTTGTGGCAGCCTGGATTATTATTTCTGTTCAGGTGGAGCTATACAGGCACAAAAGGATATATAGCTCCAAAGAGTTTGCAGTCCCGATAGAAATCAGGAATAGTCAGTGGTTTGGCTGAGCTTACTTATGCCTTTAGGGGACAGAAGGGGAATCCTAAATGCAGTTTGTAGCAACCTCTGGGCATTAAAATGATTGAAGCGTGTACAGCTTTTTTCATGGCTCTTCTGAGCCCTGAACTCTTTCTCCTGTGGAAGGTGCCGTGCTACTGTATTGCCACCAGAAGCGTGATGCCAAACATCGGTTTGTTGCACATCTTGCAATAATTGCTGGGTTTGGCTTTTGGGTTTTGGTTTGGGTTTTTTTATTAAGACAAGGTACTGGAGTCCTAAAGTAAATGATAGTATCAGCTTTTAGAGTTATATATTATGTTTTTAATTCTCAATGTTACAAAGGAAAATTATGACTATAGGAATATTCTATCAGGCAAATACTGGTTTTGTTTCACCCACTTCTTCAGATTTTAAAACTACTTTCACAGTTTTTAGGATCGTTACATGGGATATTTGAGTGTTGAAACCTGATGTCAATATAGCACCACTGTCCAGAAGAAAACAAAAATTAAAACATACATGTATTTGTGTTATATATGTTAGTTCAATACATGGCAAATACACTGCAATGCAGACACACTCAAAACAAATTAGGCATGAGAAGCTCTAAGGCCCTGTTAGTACAGGAGTCTCCTGGACTAATACACCCTCCCCAGAGGGGCCACTTAATTTCTGTGCTCAGGCAGCTATATTATTTCCCATACCCAAGCTCACTTGCTCACGTACCACAGCTATCACTGTGTGGTGATGTTTATAATGCAGACATTTAACTTCACAGAGGGACAAGCACATGGGACCAAGCAACATCCCCAGCAGAGATCCCAGGCTCTGAGTCTGTATACTAAATCTTTTTAAGGGAATAGCATTAGTGAGAGCTTCCATATACAACAGGGTTTTAATTATGAATATAATGGTAGCCTAGAGCCAGCTAATTATATTTGCAGGGTAGTTCCCCTAAAAAAGCAGGTGCTGGACGGATAGTTGTCAAATGATCAGTCACGCTACCATCTATAGTAAGTCTGAGTGCTGTGGGGAAAAAGGTAGCGTGTGCTACATACTTCTCATTTCTGTGGGAGCCTTGTACTTTTTTACAGGTATACAAAGGCTCACAGAAATATACAAGTTGTTTGTTAAGAACTGTAGACCTGCTGATGGTTGGCTACAGCAAGTTAGAAGGTTTCACCTTGATGTTCTTGTTACCCTTGGGTGACTGCGAATCCTTTAACAGAACTCTCCAAAGGTGATGAGACTGCACGCTAGCCAGAGCTTTGCAGAAGCCTTTTTTAGACTGGAACATTTCTTGCTTCTCTTTTTATTCCTTTTTCTTGAAATCTTTTATTTTTGTGTGCTTTTTTTCAGTCTGCTTTCTCATGGAAGCTCTCTATGCTGTTATGTTTCATGTCAATAGCACTGGAAGAGTATCTCTTCAACTGAAAACTGTAGCTCAATATTCTCTTGCAACTGAGGTGCTCAAAGCAAACACAACTGCCTGTGTAGATAGTGATTTGTAGCATAGTCCAATATTTAACAGGGCTTACATAACAAAGTGTTTAGTCTTTATCATCTTTGTTCAGCATGGGAACTAGAATTGTATTTCCTGTGTAATAGCAAGCCTTTCCTAAGGCATAATTCTGACCATGGGTTCCTAACAGTACTGATTTTAGTGTCTCTTAATTGTTGCTAAATGCATTTGTTTTGTCAGCTGAAGTCAAATTACAGGACACATGCTATGCAAATCGAACATGGTACTTAATTGTTTTAAGTTGTATGTCCAGTTTGTGTCACCACAGGAGTTGTTCTTCTGGGTTTGGGTAGAACTTTTGCAAAGGCTCAGGGCTGCTCTGTTAAAATGAAATCTTTGGTTTCCATTGCCCTTTAATCAAATGTGAACCAGAGCTTCCAGGGATTGTAAGGGACTGTAATAATGTCTCAAGTTGAATTTGGCTCTTTTGCAGCCCATCAAAAGAGGTTGTCCTTGACAAAAACAATATTTTAAATATCTGCTCACAAGCACTGGAGCCAAAAGGTTGCTATTTCATTTGGCAAAATACCTTCCCAAGAACAAGACTGAGACCTGAAGTAGAGCCAAAGTAAGCTCTGACAGATGCTTAGCCTAGAAAGCACTAGACTGAATGGCTAAAACTGTTGAAAGAGTACACAGGAAAAGGGAAGGGCAGCTAGTTCTGCTTCTGACACGCTGTGTGGGCAAGCTGCATCCCTTCTGTCCTAATGCACTGCCAACTACAGGGCCTATCTCATCTGTCTGCCACTGCTCTTCAGCTTCTGGAGCTTAATCCATTTCTTGCTGTGAGTACTGCTGTAGTCAACAAGAGGCCTTCTTCTGATCATAATAGCTGAGGAGTCTACTCTTGTCCTTTCCTAATGGACTCTGGTTAGTTTGAATAGCGAAAACTCTTTGGATCAAGAGGCTATGCTGTGGCCTTCCATTCACACTTTCCATACCACATCTAATACTTGAGCTTGCAAAAAGTTTCAGATGCTAGTGAGATTTTAGAATTGCAGAAGTCATGCTCCTATGATGACTGAGGTTGAGCTAATTGGCTACTCAGTCCTCCTTTCCTTCCCATTTGCTGGCTCTTGCTTTTATCTGTCCTCATATAATGCCATCTTTGCTCTCAGATCTGGTGAGAAAGTTAATCACTTTCTTGGTGTCTTTTCTGTTAGTGCGAAGAAGGGTTATGGGACTGTGAGGCAAGGGCAGAGCAGGACTGTGGTGACCAGCCATTGGATTGGTTCAGGTTGCTGTAAAAGTACAGCCTGGTGATGCTGTTCTGTGACGGTTTCTGTGAAACTGCTGCTTAAGTACTTGGCCATTCTCCAGATCCTGGCAGCGAGAGGAGGTGAGGACAAACAAGTTAAACAGCTTTCATGGAGCAGAGATCCTGATCCATAACCAGAACTGAAGTTCTGGGTTCTTAAGTCAGGCTTTAATCACTGATATCACTAGGATATAAGCAGCTAATTGCTGCTCTTCTGGAAACAGTCAGTCAGTCTAGATTGCTTTGTTGAAGTTAAGAAATAGCAAGCGTCAGTGCTCAAGGGAAAAGCCAAATAAATGCTGGTTGTGTTGTGTGCTGCAGTAGAGGACAGATTCTTATCTCATTGACTTTGACGCATGCCTGGAGTAGGCCTTCGATCTGGTGTAATTGATACCAGGGTGTCTTGTGAAATTAAAATTTTCTAGAGCTTAAGGCAGAGAGGAGAGCAAGTGGTAAGGATGCCAACCCTGTTCAGAAATCTCTGAATTCAAAGGAGCAAGTGTGGTTTTCTGTGTATGTGGCTTTATTTTATGTAGATTGGATTTGACACTGGGTTTCTTCCCTAGGCACAATTCAGAAGGAGCTGTGCCTTAACTGTTCCTGTGAAGCTTGTGCCCATGGAAGCAGCACAATAAGACTGATGTTCCTTTGCAGAAACTCCAACATGGCTGAATGTGAGGAAGAGGTAATCTCATTCTATGACTGTAACTCCTAACATCTGAAATACAGGATCATGGTGGAGAATAGTTGTGGGAGAAAGACAGATTGCTTAGGAAAAAAAAAAAGAAATAGCCAGCATATGCTTTCTCAGAAGCATGCTGTACTGTGATCTGACAAACTAAGACAACCTTAGTGGCCAAAAAGCACTCGTAATGAAAAGGAGATATCCTTTTGCATGGTGTTGGCTCACACTAATTTCAATATCTTTTATTGGACAAAGGGTGATCCAAAAGCACTGACCCGGGCTTGTCACAGTGCTGGTAAATTATTATCCTGATACTACATTAATGAGGTAGTATGAACATGGTGATAGCAGGCAAAACTCTTGGGAAGTTAGGACCCAGGGGAATCCATTGGAAATCTCACCTTGACTAAGAGCATCTGACTCTCCCTAGAAATCTGACTTTGTACTAAATATGTGGCAGCACTGTGTTTCCAGGAGTGCATCTTGGGAAAGAGCACTGCCAGAAAAATGCCTTTCCCAGTTTTTCCTAGGAGTCAGTTTGGCCACATCTTGAACAAGATCACTGCACTGCAAACTGCTTGGTTTGTATGCCTTGGCTGGAGCTGCTTTTGGGGGACATTTGAGCTTTGATTTGCTCACTGGCCCAGACCTTGTGAGATCTGGTAGAAGAGGCTTTCTCCATCGTATATCTAAAGAAACATTAGTGAGTTGCTCTAAAGAACTGGGATATTGGCTTCAGCTTAATAAAACCATAGCAACATGGTGTGGGATGCAGCAGCTGACAGACTATATATCAAGAATTGTTCAGTCTCTGTGAAAGTGGGAAAAAAACCTCCAAACCTGATTTTAAAGAACTCCTAGACGTTTGGCTTAGACTGTGCATTTAACAGTGAGGGGACTAGGACATAAATAAGCCATTCAGGTTCCATCTAGCAAAAGCTAGATGTGCTTGCTCTAATATAACTATAAGGAGCTGTATCTTCACAGAGGGACTAAGCATTATCTGAAACCAGCTGTCTCTCTGTAAGCGTAGGCAAAGTCACAACAAGAAAGACATGCTGATCATTGGATAGAAAATGCCATGAAAAAAATTGGTGGCTCAAGAAACAGCCATGTTATTCTCTGTAATGAGAGGAAATTTTTTTACTGTCTGGTTTGACCTCAGATTGTATTGTTCATTCTGTTGTCAGAATTGGTGATCTGTAAGCCCAGGACACTGTCTTTTAAATGATGCCTGTATCATTTATCACAGTTGTTCTCTCCAATTCATCTCTGACATTGTGAAACACTTCAACAAAACCTAAATTGCTGAGGTTAACTTCTTTGGTGTGTTTGTGGGGTTTTTAAGTGCTACCCTTAAGAAGCCATTTGCAATGCCCCAAATGCACACTGATGCTCTACAAAACCAAATTACAAGCAGTGCTTATTCTAGAGCATTATTAACTTGCAGCATTTCTGGCTCATAGGAAATCTTAGCTCAAGTTTATCCCAACCCATAATAAAAGAACTGCTTGCAGTAATCCGCAAATGAGAAAATTTTACGCACCCCCTTGAAAATGGCAGCTGCTGATTGAAATCACCTGTTTGCTTATTACACAATGAAGTGTTGAGCAAGGCAGAACAGCTGATCAGAATCTGGAAGCTTTGAGGTTTCGAGCCCAGAGCTTCTGTTTGGGGAGGAGTACTGTAAGTTCAGGAAGTCTGTGCTTTGCCTTGAGTTCTTTAGGTTTTAGGTTATCTTGGAAAAGAAGCCTGAAAGCCCTTACCGTCTGTAGTCCTGGGTAGTGTGCTAGATTACTAGACTAGTCAGATTAGACTAGAAATCAGAATAGATAGGGCTTGAATGAATTTAATATCTTTTGAATTTTTGACCAGATCTATCAGTGACGTCCTACCTGCTGTGTGGTCCTCTAGCAACTGGCAAAGCAGAAGTATTGTGTGTACATACAACTATAACAGGATGTGTTGTGCTGTCCAAAAAGGTAACAAAAATCTGCTGTGTTTTTTTTTTTTTTTTTTACCCTGCCAAATCCAGAGATTTCAGCCATTTGAAGCTCTTTTTCTAAATCAGATTTGTACTCCAACTCTACTGGTGCTTTCTCTGTCATGCATGTGTTTTTATTTGAAGAGGTACTTGGGTTTCTCAGTCCTTTGATTGGATTGAAATTTAGCATACATAAATACACTGGCAGCTAGAGAAGAATTCAATAGTCCTGACTTGGCATGCATGCTTGTATTGGGGTTCTGTCATCCTGTTCTACTCTCTGGTTTTGGTATGTGGAGTGGGGACGCTGATGCATAAACAAATATAAGGGTTGTTTTGCTATTGCAGCTCATAGCAAAGCAGGGTGTGCTTCCAAAGTCTAGTATGACACAAATGAAACCTTTTTTTTTCTCTGTTAAAGAGAAGCTAATAGTAAATGTGCCTATAAGCATTTTTTCTGATTATCTTCGAGCAATTTATGGCTATAAGTGAAAGATACCTACATAAGGTTAGCTATTATGTTGTGAATAGGACAACGTGTTTTAGGGTAGTGAAGTCCTTACTGCACTACCAGTTGACCTTGATGCAACCAATAACAGAGTTTCAGCTGCTTTTGATTGATCTAAGACTTGCCCCTTGTGTGAAAACTAGTTGTGTTTGGAAGTCTCAAAAATATTACTTTTGACGTATCCCATTCCAGTATAAGGATTTTTGAACTCATCTGACTCTTCTAAAGCATTTGTCAGGCTCTGCAACATGTGCCTTGAGCACTAACTTAGTCAGGAGTGTACAAGTGTTCTCTATGTAAAATTGCAAGTGTGTTTCCATGAAAAGCTATAATACCTCCACCTGGTTATGTGAATACAACATCAAGGCAAGTCAGCTGGTGGCATTGTGTTGAAGGAGAAAGCTGTTTCTTACTTAGGAGGAACTTATTTTGAGGTTTTTATCACTTTTTTTTTAATGGCATTTTTTTGTGTTGCATCCTCTGTTTTAGCTGATGTTTCCTGTTTTCAGTTTTGCTAGGGGACTTCAGTGATATTTCTGTCCTACAGGAATAAATTAAGGAGTACACCTTCCTTTATGTTGTAGCTAAATAGCCTGATGTGGTGGGACTTCGAGTCACTTTTAGTTGTAGCAGGAAAAGAATGAGGGTTACCTGTCATCTCTCTAGCTGTCTGAATTGGCTGAATTAGATGAAAGCTGATGATTATGTGTTATAGTTATGTGGAGAACTTTATTCGGGCAAGTGACCTTCTTTGTTGGGACCCCTTGCATCTGACAACTGTATGCAGAGCAAGCAAGTGAACAGGAACGACTAATTTGGTTGGTTTCGTTTTACAAACCAGCACTCTTGTTTCTAGTAATACATACTTGCAATTCCTTCTTGGCCATTTCAAGGAATGGGAAGTTACTCTGCACCATGAAGGTGTCTTCCCAAATAAAAAAAAAAGTTATCTAAAGCACCAAAACTAATAGGAAACAACAAGTTCCTCTGTATGTTATCTGTTGCCTTTACAAACTGAGGGATGCAGCTTGAGGACTGGCTTTATGAGCATCTGAATAATTGATAGATCCACCCTCAATCCAAACATCTCTGGGTGGTTCTCCTATGCTCAGAGGGAGGGAACCAATTCCAGGAGCACACTCCCCAGTCTGTTATGCTGCCTGAGCATGCAGGCATTCAAAGCATTTCCCATAGGTGATCTTGATGTTTTCAGCACCCTAAAGAGATCAAACCTTTTGCCTCCACTTTGGTGAACTCTGGCTGCATTCTCTAAGTGTCAGGGAGGGCAATGGGAGTGGCTTCTAATCTCTTCTGCAAAGCACTGTGGAACACCATAATGTGTAGCACTGTTGACATCTCACAAGAAGGGATGCTTGCAGTGGAAAGACAGAGCTGGTAGGTGTAGTAATGAGCAAGAGGCACTGATAGGTTCAATCTGCAGCATGTGAAAAACCTTATAAGTTGTGCTTTATGTGTGTAAGGTGAAGCTATTTACCTGCATTTTGTGGGGCTTGTTTTTAGCTCTGGCAGGTACTGTTAGAAATATTTAGACAGACCTTCAAAGCATCACCAGATGTTTCAGATCAACAGTCAGCTCAGTGGGCCTCAGTTTTGTTGAGATGGTATTTGATACTAATAAAAATCAATACATGAGGGCATTTACAGCAGAGAACACACCTATGATGGTAGAAAAATAGGATGTTGCAGTCTGTCAACTTCGTATGTTCAGTGTCATTGATTCAGAGATGTATACTGTAATTTTGCTTCCTAGTAGGCCATTCCTTTTCTTCAGATGGAAAAGGGACAAAAGGGTTTCCTGGAGAGCTGGAGGCTAGGAGCAAGCTGGGAATTGGAGGAAATGTGTCCAGTCTAATAGATAACTGAGGTAGCAGTGGTGGTGCTAGTGTTAAGACATCAAAATGAAGCATTCTGGGCATTTGTCTGTGAAAGGTCTGAATGTATCTGGTGAGAAAGCTCTTTTTTGTTTCAGCGGAGACCCAGGTGCTGAGGAAAAAGCAAAAGAGTAAGAAAAGAGATGAAAGAATTTGTAACCAAGATTACTTGTGTCAGATTCTGGATGAACAGTAAGATGCAGTTTCCATTGCTGTTGGGAATCTTTTAACAGCAGAAAGATGAATCTACGAAGAAGGAAACACACAAAGCTACAAGATGGAGGTACGCAAGAATCCTTGACATAACTAAGAAATGTGAAGTTGGTCTTAGTGTATCTGTCTGTTAAATCCTCTATTAGAATTCCTGCTGATCCTCTAAAAATTTTGCCTTTGTCAAACCATTTCTATATGCAGGAAAGCATTGTGTTTACAGCTCTGTGAAGAATTACCTTGGGTTTCCTGCAGACTTGTAAACCAGCTGTTAATTTGCTTCAGTCTTAATCTTATGCTTGTAAGAAAATAGTGTTTTAAAGCTTGAAGTTAGGCTGGATTGTCTTCCCATTACTTCAAATCATGGTCACAGAAGCTGGTTCTGATGCTTATTACTAGTTAACTGTGGTATCCTAACTGCTGAGTTTCTTATCTCTATAGACAGGCTGCTCTGTTACCAGGTACTGGTAGACTGGAGAAGGGAAGGGTCCACCAAAATAATCTGAACAATTGTGTTGGTTTAAATATTTAGATCTAACCACTAACTTCTCGTGATTGTGTTGTAACTGTGTGGTTTTATTTCCTGTCTATAAAATGTGACAAATACTTTCTTCTTCCCATCATATATAAAATTATAAGCTGTTTAGGATAGTGACTTTTCAGTTCATAAGGCACAGAGGACCCCTTGTGATCCTTAAATACACCAGTGCTGCAGCCAATAAAATGACCTTAAGTCTTTGGCCACTGGCTTGTTACCTAAGCCAAGCAGCATGGTCAGAGTTGACACTTGCAGGGACCAAGATCCTAAATGAGCTCTTGGTGTATGTACTATTATGGTGTTTTGGTGTTTGTTGTTTTTTCCAGCCAATCTTATTTTGAAAGGTGGGAAGAAGAATGTTTTCTTGCTTTGTTGCATTAGCAAGTGGGGAAAAAAAAGAGCCTTTCTGATCTAGCTCAAGTAGTGTGCTGTTTTGGAAATGCAGTTTCTACTGGCATGAATTATCCAGCTTCCAAAAACTAACTGATTATTGCATGGAATATACAGTTCTGTTTTGACACTGCATATATCTACATTATATATTTATCTAAAAGGTAACTGACGAAATTAAAGTAGCTCAATACCATCTCCAGCTGAAAAAACACAGCTTTTGTAAATTATAGCCCTTAGGAAGCTTGCATATGTGTCTTTTGGATCAAATTACTTTCCAAAGTTGGAGACCACTTTGGAATTTTGGATTCTCTTTGTTGAGTTTAATGTATGATCAAAAGGGCAAATTTGGCATGTAAGTTCCCCGTGTCTACTGGCTCAGATTTATTGGTAGGAGTTCTTCTAAGAATCAGTTCAGTATGATTTTTTTTAAAATAATCTGATGTTAATATAATATTAAACAGTGAGAACATACATAGGTGATTCTGTACTAGACCCTCTATGTGTCCCCAGAGACGAGTTCCCAGGCAATTGTCTGTCTGCTAAAGCAACTGCCTGGAGAGGAAATGGGGTGTTTTCTGTCACAATACTTGTCTGAAGGAGGTTTGAGTCAGTTTTGGTGGGATGTGGAATATCTTCAGTCCAAATATCAGTAGTCACTGTAAAGCTGATTGGGCATGCTGACAGGAACTGCAGTTAGGTGTGTACTGCTGAACACAAAATTCTTCAGAAAATCAAAACAACAGCCATAGAATGGAAAACTACTAAATAAGTGTGTTGTAGAAGACACAAGGGTATAAACTTAGTATCTAGTCCTTTGCTTCATTCCTCATTTAATCTTCCCTGAGGGTGAGTACCAGTAAAGTTAAAGTCATGAGTCCTAAATTTGTCAAAACTACTTGAATATTTAATCAGTAAATATAGGTCACTTGGAAGATAGAGAGGATGGTTTGTGATGGGCAAATGAGGGTTCATGTTGTATAATACTGTAATGCAGTTTGTGGTGCTTGAGCTTGACCTTTCTCTTTTGGCAGTGCAGAGTATTTTCCAAAATAGGCACAAGCCTGTAAGTTCCAACTCAAAAGTTCTCTGAGCTGTGAATCCATTTCTAGCAAGGATTCAGATTTAAAACATCCAGCTTTAAGTTGTTTTGAGATGCAACTCCTCATTCTTTCCACACAAGGAGTCATGTTATTCTCTGGTAGGGAATTAAAATAACCTGGAAAGAATGCTTTAAAAAAATATTTTTATTTTTTAGAGTTCTGAAGTTTATCGCTAGGTTGAAAAATTGCCTCTCTCATTTCTCCCCAGTCCCCACCTCATCCCTCCCCCTCCAGATATTGAGGTTTTATTTTAATTATTATTGCCTAAACCTGTGTAGCTAGGATGCTGGGAATATTAAATATAACTGATTAGTTTACACTGCCAAACTCTGTAATAGTTTTTTCTCCCTTCTCACTTAAGATTAAAATGTGTAACTCAGTGGCAATGGGAAACATCTTGCATGTTTGAGAATTACAGAATGGCATTTTGGTACACTGGCTTACAGTAGTACCAGGAGTTAACTTTGGTGGAATAACTGACAACCAGTGGGGCCAGAGATCCACTTGGTGGCAATCTCTCTGTTTCTGATGAAGGTTATAAGGTTTTGCGTGCTGCATTTGCAGAAAAAGCAACGATGTGCCCAGACAGGTAGTAGCTAGATACTTCCTATCACGTGGAAGACCTGTGCATGGACTACTTCCATGAGGTAACATACAAGCAGAAAGAGGATGGTTTCCATTTGTTGTGCACCTTTTAAAAGCATTCACTACCTTTTAGCTCAGGGGAGTTGTACATGATGACTTTCAGAAAACAAGGAAAGCTTTGTTGTCAGGAGAAGAAATCAGAGGACAACAGATAAGAAAACTCTCCCCTGCTAGCCAAGTTCTGTCTGTTTCTGAGTATTCCCTGCATGTGTTTAATCCTTGTCCCTGTCTTTTTGCCCCACAGTTGAAGGGGGCAGCATGAACATAAATGCCAGTCTGAACACATAGTTCACAATCTAATGTTCTTGCAAGTCTGGTGTCCATTAACTACTGCATAATGGGAGTTTTAATGCAGGGCTGGAGACTACAGCTGATAAAAAAAAATTTTCTCTTGATGTCTGCTAGTTAGTATTAAATGTTGTCAAGGGTACTCACCTGCTTGTCAATTAAAAATTAATTCATGCTGTGGACTTCGACCAGATGTAAATGGAGAATATCTAGCTTGGTTCATATGATCCATGTTTGCTGTATAAACTCTGAGGAATGCTTATTGTTATCCACAAAAGGGCTTTGTTAATTAAACAACAGAGTTTTCTCCCCAAAAGGCACTTAATGAGCAAATAAAAATGAGCAGCTTTGAAGTTACAGTGCCACTTTACCATTTACAGCAAATATTTCTTAGCAGCAGAAGGAAGCTTCTGCAGTGGTATCAAATTTTGTTGCTGGTGTCAGGAACCATGTGAGTAAACTGGCTGTAACAAGCAAAGCCTCCGTAGGCAACATGTTCTGTGAGCTTGTGTTTGCGTCAGTATCACTCTGTCATTCACATGATGCAATGGACAGTGTAGAAAACTGCCCAGGATCAGCAGAACCTCAAGAACTTATTTGCTCCTCTTTGTCACTAACTGGTTTGTTCTGGTAGCACAGTGTCTTACAGAGAACAAAACCAGAAGGTTCTCTGCGGCTTCCTGGAAACTTGATAGCCAATACTATTAACTTTCTAGTGTTTGATTCCTTCTTTCTACACAGACTCTTCTAAACAGTTAGCTCATTTGCATTCTGCCAGAAGAAAAGTGCCTCTGGGCAGTTGAGAGAATAATCTGTAAGTATTGCAGTTTTGGCTAGTGTACCAGGAATGCTGGTTTAGGCCAGGCTGCCCAGATGGGCATTCCTAGGACTGAAGAGGAGTCCCAAGGGCCTATTAAGAGCAGTTGTTATAACAATAGGCAAAGGGCAGTAGCTAGAGGTCTAGAAATGTCTCCCCTCCATGGATTTTTAAGGTAGTGCCAATGTAGAGAATAAGAGACTCCAGTTTCTTGTGAGCTGGTTTTTGTTCTGGAGGAAGTAATGTGTGTTGGAGGGAGCTTTCTTTATGGAAATGGGTGGATGAAGGCTTTTACAGAAGACTTCAGGATGCATCACAGCAAATGCAGAGTAGCACATTAAGTTGTCACCAGATTTTTTAAGGTCTTCCTGAAAGACTGTTACAGTGTTGTGCATGTGCTGTCCAAAAGGAGTTGGAAAGCACTCTGGCAGCAGTTACATATCTCAACTGCCCTTCTGCAGGCCCAGTGTGAAGGAGAAGGTTATCTAGGATAGTTGGTAGTGGTATGAGTTAAGAAAGATCTTGAATTGCCCAAATTTACAATGTGAGTGAAAAACATACTACAGAAATAGCTTAAGTGGTAATTTGTTCTTGCTTTTCCTTTTGATTTCTTTTACCTTTAAGCTTCCTCTCATCAACCTTATCCCAAGAGGGCAGCTGGAAAAAAGTAAGAAGGAAGCGTAAAAATAAAGATAATCATTGAATGCTGAGTAGCACTGCCTTACTGATATTCATGCTTGCTTAGCATAATCTGAAATTTGGGCAGGTGCTGTGTTCTTTGGGGTTTCTCTTATGTTACGCCTTATATAACGTTGTACATGATACATAACATTATTCATGTACTGTAGTTTAAGGAAACTCTGGTAGAGTGATGACTCTGCTTATGAGCTGCAGGAATCCTGGAAGTTTCATTTTTTCCTATTTAACGCTTTCCAGAAATCTACTGAATTCTATTAGAGAAACTCATACCACTTGTGGATTTTTCATCCCTCCCTTTCCCTCTTCAGGGGGAAAAATTAACTTGGACCATCGAGAACACTTACCACAGTTAGTTACTGATACTAAGAATCTCCTCCCTTTCTCAGAAATTATACGTCCAAACTTGTCATGCAGCATGAATTCCAGCTTGCTGGTGAACATAAAATTGCCTGATTCCCCTGTAATGGAGAAGACCTCCTGTTTAGTGATTTCTATTTTTTCTACTAGGCTCCCAAGTATTTTTCACAGATTGAGGAGAGACTCTACAGAGCCCTAAACTGCCAGTTTGCTTTTTCATTCATGGATCAAACACTGGTCTTCAATGGGTAGTTGTATGTGGAGAAGGAAATTGAGGGGGTGAGGAAGGGGAATATCAGCTGAAAATATTTGTTTTAAATTAAATATCCAAAATTATACCAAGACTAAGCAATCTACTGTCCATTTTAAATGATCAGTGCTGTTGTTTTAGTAATGCAATTGATCAGGTGGTGAAGCATTGCCTTGCTGAGTTTGCTGGCAACTGCAGAATAATATCACTGTATAAAAGCTCAAGTTAGTGGTTGGCACAACAAAATTGATTCGCAAATTGTGTAGCTGTGTTGAAAAGCTATATGAGGAATGCTTTTTTTTTCCCAGTTCTGCAGAACATTTTTTTCTTTTCTGCAGTGTGATTTAAGTTCTTAGTTTTTGGTATTTAAAGGACTGATGTCGTGTGCAAATATCTGAGCACAGAAATGTTGCTTTTGGAAGGATATTGGAGTTGAAATCGGAGAGGCATTGAACTAAAAAGAGCTATGACAGACTAGAAAGGAACAAAAGTACTGAACCTTGGATTTGTTAATGTAGTTTTCCACTCCATGAAAATAGAGCTGTCCCAGAAACTAACTACTGTTCTGAACAGACTTCACAATGGATCCCCACAGCTTTAAGCTGGCCTGCATGAAAAGCCCTGTATTTTAAGGGATATCTCTTATTCACATGCTAAATGAATGACTTAGCTGTTCAGTAGCTTGAACTCTGCAGAAAAATGCTAAGAAATACAGTTACTGAACACTCTCTTCTTAGTGTGGATTTCCGCCTGAAAAGATTGGTTAAGATCTGTTTGATCTTAACAAAACTGTACTAGGTTTAAGTAGTCCTTTTATGTGGTCTGAAGACTACACTTAAAACAGTAGAAACTATGTCGGAGTAATAAATCATGGATGTATTTGAGACTTTGCTGTTGAAATTACAGGCCAGTGTAATACCATGTCTTGTACTTGTGACCCAGACAAAGAGATGGCATATCGTGTGCAAACTTCTGAAAAGGCTCTTTAATGAGTATGTAAACAGCAGGTAGACACTGATATGTCTTAAATCTTTCAGCTGATAGTATGTCCAGGATAGGGCTTGTTGGAGGCATGGTTTTGCAATAACTCATCTGAGTGGGACAGAGTTTATAGGTAGAGGACTTCTGGAAATCCTTGTCTGAGTCCAGACATCACAGAGCCTCTCTGAAGACACTTGATCATGATCTCAAATCACACTTCATTCTGCAGGCTTTGAATATCTGGAAATTATGTGTNCCAGCCCCCCAATTTCCCCCACACCCGTGGGGATCTCTTAAAATCTGTAGCTGAAGGGATTTTGAGTGTTTTCCACTGGTTAGAAACATTCTTGTACATTGGATAAGGACTCTCTATTTTCAGCTAAGCTCTTTAAGGATTACTAAAATGATAGGCAAACTATAATTATGCTACAAATACTAATTACTGGAAAAATGTGACAAGTTCTAATTTTAAGACTGCTAAATATTCAAAACTGCTAAATATTTTTTTTTCAAGACTGAGCTTCAAATTAACTTCACTTTTAGTTTAAACAGTCTTATGAAATTGATTACAATATTTTTGAGTGTTATAGCTGGTAAGCTTTAATATTTTAAAATGATTCATAGTTGGAAGCTGGTAATGACATTTGAATGGGGAGAAGTAACCATAACTCCTTAAAGGGAGTACACTTGCTATAAAATACCCCTTAGAATAGATATGGCACCTTTTATTTTTAAAGAAACACGCTTGTACTGGGACAACTGCTACTGACTGACCTTGATATGGGGCCAGGCCTCGGTGAGGTCTGTGCATCATTTGCTGTTTCATTCTCTGTCACACACTTCTATAACCTGTGGCATCCACTAGCTGTTACCTGGAGCTTCAGCAGATTGTTGCGAGGTGCAGACAAGTCCTGCCCACTGATGCCTATTCAAGAAGAAATGAGTGGGGAAAGTAATGACAGGGTCACACTAGGCACTCAATATCACAAATACTGAACCTGTTTGCTTCTTTTAAATTGTACTTTAATACATTACTGAAGTTCTGTTTAAAATATTTGGGTTTTTATCTTTGTAATTAAAAGAAGCAGCGCGTGAGAATACAAAACCCATGTAAGTCTGCCAGCCCAGCAAATGGCACTTCATATCCCCAAACAAGGAATCAATTAGATGTAAATTGATAGCTTATGAGGTTTGTCAAATGTGATCTGTGGTGTGAATTGGAATATAAACCACGTGGATTAACAATTTGGTTGCCATAGAAACTTCTTCTGAAATTGGAACTGAAACTTGCTGAAGAATGCAGCCCGTGACATTTTGTTAGCTCTAAGCCTTTTATATGTAATATTAGCTGTAACAATAGCTATGTGATTTTTTTTTTTGTCTTCCTAACTTCCATTAACACTGGAAGTGGGTTGTTTATGGTTAACTCTGCAGTTGCTCTAGTTGTGCCAGCTGCTAGGGACCAGTCCATACAAGTGATAACTCCAAGTCCTGATGTTGCAGGTATTACGTAGGGAATAATAGGCTGTATTTAGTATTTGCATCCAAATGGCTTTGGCAGTCCCAGGCCAACTTCAAGAATGTTCATGTTCCTAGCAGTTATACCGCTATAGATACTGTTCACTCTTTAGAAGGTATCTATAGCTGAATTCACTGGCTTCCACAACTCAGCTCCACAACTGGCTCTAGCGTGACCCTCTATGCAGTAACAACCAGCTGAGTCAAATGGTGGATGGCAGCATGTGGACCTTCCATTTCTAGGGCAGTAGTTTAAAGATTGGTATCTTCTCATTGCTCTCACCCCTGGGTTTGTTCAACATAGTGCATCTGCAAATTAGGTATCTACAGCTTTTGAGAGAGACTGCCATTACAGTATGCAGAGACATGTTGCTGAAGTTGAAGTTCACATTTGTATCAAGTCCGAATTTATATCCACAAGCTGGGTCATGGTTAGGGGCATGAAAGGCTGCTCTGCTACTCTCCTGTGGTGTTGTGCCATCTGTAGCCAGGTCCTTTGTCTTCAGAGCTGTTAGTCCAGTACTTCTTGTGCCAAAGTCACTTGAAATAGAGATCTTATTGAGCTGCTAGGGTACAAAACTAAAATAACTTTGAAGTGACTTACTGCTACAGAGAACGTCAAATCCTTTTCAACGGAAAGTGAAGGGATATAAGAGGAGTTTTGATCCAGCCTTTAAGTGGGTTTGAAGTCAAGCAACAAACATCCTTAGCCATAACTTTGTTCAAAGTTCCTATTTTCAGCAGTTTTATCCTGGAGAAATCTGGGACTTGGCAAGAAAAGACAGCAAATTCTTTAAATGATGACTAGACAGCCAGGCCTGGCTAATCCACATAGCTTTTAAAGCCCCTGTTAGGTTAATAGAAAAGCCTACATTGGTGACTTATTAATTTGTTTACACTTTAAGCCTTTGGATACCTAGACATCTGGGTGAGGCATCCATGGATTAATGAAGTCTCTGTGCGGAAATATCTAACTGAATCCCTCTTTAACTTTTAGCCTGCTGTTTAACACATATTTACAAATGCTCAGTGCTTTGTGCTTGACCAAAATATAATACATAGCTGAACTCATTGCTACTAATCAATGCAGAATCATGCTCAAAACTGTACTGTCTTGTGCACCCTGATTTTCCAGTCAAGCTATGTTCAATTACTCCATTTTCAGCATTTTTACAAGTTGTAAGATCTAGCCTCTTGCTGCTATTTTCAGTCTGTTTTACTTTTGAGACTGTTGTTTAGATTTTAACTATTTATAAGGGCTCTGTGATGTGCATTTTTGTCCTTCTTACCTTTTACTGGAAACTGAGACTGGAGTATTATAAAAACATAAGTGGTGCATGCAGTCTTGGGCTGTGTGCCAAAATAAAGAAGGGACTGGGAGGCAGGGGGAGGTAGGAATAACTGGAATGAAAAAGGTCACGTTCTTAGAATAAGTGGCTGCAACTTGGCATAAGTTTGGAAACTGCATCTGTTTATGCTAGTGATGAATTTGGCATAAAGTAGTTGCCGGTTGTCTTCAATCTAGAATTTAGTTCTGTAGCCCTTCTGAATATCATGTGGAATTCTAATCTTGACCCTGTGAGTCTTGTTTCCTTCATTTCTCTAAAGTTGATGGATTAATAAGGTTGGCTGGCTAGGCCAGAATATTTGGAAAATTATTTGTGCATTTAAAGTGGCTGAAATCCTAAAGACTCCTGAAGTGAATGCAGTTATAGCAAAAGCCTTTAATAAAGATTTTGTAAAATAATAATAATTAAAAATAATATTAAAGCTGTAGTTAATGGATCTGGTGGGCAGAGATATCAGTTTCTTTTAAGGCCATAGTTCCACCTAAGACATGAATCCAGAAAAAAAATGGGCTCTGCTATATGAACACTTGATGCAGTTGAATCTTTGATTCTTTAGGGAGCCTTGCAGAAGGTGTGCTGTTTGTAGGGATGGGACATTGACTTCTTAGTGTATGAAACTATTGTGGTAAATATCCTTTTAGCGTATTCCATCTTACTATTTTTATGGATCTGATAATCTGCATAGCAATAACAGTGAGCACTTATGCTACTGACGTTAGCAAGTCTGGACCAGTTTCTGCTGTTGTGACATAGTGCTGCTGTACCAACAGGAGAAGATTCAAAACCCTTTATTTGTCTGCAGTTGGGTTTCTCTCTTTTTTTTTTCCCCCCCCCCAACTGTTTAATTGACAGCCCAGCTAGTTACCATGCAATAGAAGGGAATATAATTCGTTAGTGGCTAAAAGCTAGCAAATTGTTTCTAGAGTTTCCAGAGTTTATTTATACTTCAGTCTTTCACAGAAGTGGAGTCAGGGGTGGGGGAGGGTGTGGGGAATTATATAACTGTAAAAACAAATATAACCGGAGCAACATTTCATAAAACTATGAACTAGACCAATGGAAAACTACAGATAGAGAATGGCAGGAAATGTACACAAAACCTGATTCTGTGGGAATCACTTTCCACAGCACTCCCTTTTTGACAGCAGGTACAGGGTTGGATCCCCAGTTGGTGTTAGTTATCGCTCAGCTGAGTGAAAAGAGCTGCAGTGATTCCCAGCTTAGGCTCTGACACAATCTGCCTGACTTCCAGCTTACACTTGTGCATCTGATAATACTTTTATTGGTGTGGAATATAAACACATGATGCTGTGTTATAGGAAAATGCCACTTTTTTTCTGCAAGAATAAAGGCTGGCAAACACCTGCAACAACCCCCCAACAACAACAACAAACAAACAAAACATCCCCCCAACAACCCTTGAATCTTTAGTTGTGTTCTATTAGTATTTATTCATGCAAACTTTTGCTTACAAGAACATTATAGATGTTATATTCTCTAAAGCTGAATCTTAAGGAGCACAGATGTCTGTCTTCACCTGGGCATAAAACATCTGTGCCCAAGAGTGATGCAGAGGTTCTGGGAAAAATCCTTCTTACCTGCTTAACTGAGATTCCCTGAATCTCATTTGCTAGCACCTTTTTGCGGCTATGAAAAGCCGTAAACCTGAAAAGAAGGTCATGTTGTACTCAACTGCAGAGGCAAAAATAATTTTGCAAGAGACAGTCTGTGAAAAATCAGTCTTTTTTGTACAAGTAGGTGTAAATTTACCAGAAGAATGGATGTGGGAGATTAAAAAGTCCACAAGCTTCCTATAGTACTACCAAATGCACACGAACCGGCAGTCACGTAACGCTTTCACAGTGATGTTGCTGCAATGCTGAAGTGTCTTCCAAGTGTCTCCATCCAGCTCTGCCTATGGTTTTGCAACGTTGTGCTGTGCATGATCTTGCGCAAGTATGGCAAGAGCATAAGATGATATGAATGTTGCCTAGTAACATCAATGCATGAAATAACTATCAGAATATTCTCTACAGATTAGTTGTTTAAGGCTTAATAGACTCAGGGAACACTTAAAATGCATATTTTAAAAACATGTGACTGCATTCATATGTTTACTCATTCCTTAATTTCTAATGTGAGGTAACACTGAGGTGCTGAGCCTTATTAGCTACAACATGCCACTCGGACTGGCTCAGCGCTAATAGCCACTGTACCATTATCTGTGATAAGGGCAAAATGACAGCAATTTTTAATTTTACGTTTTATTTGCAAAAGATGTTCAGTTGGCACTGTTGACATGAATGTTCCAGTGCTGTCTTGTAGAATTTGCACAATGCAATAGATGAAAACTTTTTCTTGTCTTTTGTCATGTTTCAAGTGGCAATTCATTTGTCTGTTAAATGTGTTTCTGAGGATTTGAAACATCAAAAAATGATTCAAGGGTAAAATCCTAAATACAAAACACTTTAGATCACCAGGTTCTTTTTGTCTAGTAAGCCATCATAATCACTGTGTACCCCAGGATTATCTCTCAAGAAGAAAGCTGACTTACACATTTTGCCTTTGCTAAGTTATTAAGACCTGTCAAGCCACATGTTCAACTACACTTTGGGTAAAGCTTCTAAGCTGACCATGGTGACTGGTTTAATTTAAAAAAAAGTGCAAACCAACTGAAAATCACTTATCGGTTTGATGAAGACACAACTGAGGATTCAAAAGCTTAAGGAGAAAGTCTGAAAGACAAGTGATGACTAGACAAGGTCACTCTATTTAAAAAAATAATAAAAAAAGCACAACTAAAACATTACTCTGTGCATGGAGATACGCAGTCAGTAACGTTTTCTAATCTAATGCTGTTATCAGGCACTGAATTTGTCCTGTTTGTAGCCATTCCATATCCTGCAGGGGAAATTATGGAGGTGGAGTCTCTGAAATAAGCCAGAACTTAGTTTCTATCTTGCTCGTGCAGCTGAATTTACCCCTGATAAAAACATAGTTCTTCTTGAGCTATCTGCCAGAGTTCCTAGGAACTGCTACTAAAAAATACAATGAACTGAATAAGGCTTTTTCCCTAAGGCTCTAAAATTTTCTACATTAGATACAAATCCAATGCAATTTGAATAATGAAATAGGCTTGGGGTTCATGGTTTCAGCTGAAGTTGGCAGAGCAAAATATCTCACAAAGGAAAAGCAATCTAGGTAGCTCAGATAGATAGTTGTGGTAAGTGGAAGTCAGCAAATTTAATCTAGAAATGATAGGTAAACTTAATACTGTGGATAAATGAACAATTGCAAAATGTGTCTAGAATGCAATGGACTTTATGTAGTTTGACACCCTTATATCAAGCCTCGTTCTCACTCTAAAGTTTTGAATGGTTGAGTTCCTGTGTTCCTCCTGCTTAACAAGGAATGCATGCTATTCTTGTGTTGCAGTCACGGAACACTGATCCTCCTGAAAATAGTGTCACTGTCACCATTATGGTGGTGGGGAAAGGTGAGTCCCTGAAAGATTAAATATTGGATCATGGTATACCAAAGCACTGTTGTGGCTTGGCTCTGGTAGTTTTTGTTTGCCAAGTCAATGCCAGCCATGGGAAACTGCATTAATCTTCTCTTTCAGCTCTGTGGTTTGTCCCTAGCTACCCAGCCTGTGGCCTCCTGCAGGTATAGATGTTCTGCAGTTCAAATAGGAACTTAAACTTTTGGGAGACTGCTTAGTGTTTCTGTGTGACTTATATGCATGCTTGGAGTCTTGTCTGCCAGCTGTCAATAGTGGTTTGTAACCAAAACAGAGACCAGAGGGGTCAGAGGCCTGAAAAGAGGAATGTCATGGCCTGATGTGAGTCCTCACACAGAGTGGGAAGTTGTCTAGGCAAGACAAACTCAGTGCCTACCTCAGGCTGCACTGTAGCTGGGTTTAGACACGCATTATGGAGAGGATGTGGTATATTATAGTGACAGGTGTCCTTTTTCTGGCTCTAGTGGGAGCTGGCTGAACCCTCTGATAAGGATCCTGAGCTGACTTTTAGCCTCTCAGGCAATGAATCCTGACTCTCACTCTCACTCAGACCCTTTGGACAAGTTGAGCCTGTTAGGACAGGAGATTATGTTTAAACTACTGGAAGGAAGGACTTTGCCTGCTGTCACTGTGTTTTGCCCACAATGAATAGCAGTCCTGCACAGAGCAGAAATCCAATTTTCTCTTGCCCTTTCTGAAACAAAAATTACCTTTGTTTTACCCTAGAGTGAAGAATCTGGCTCTTTTAAATACATAATGGTAACAGGGACTGTTTCCTTACTGGTACTTTCAGCATGTTTAGCACTGTGTGCAATTTTCCAAAGGCCATGCACATGGATTTATTAATGTACCGAAGATGATAAATTTACTTGGGGAACTATTTTCAGCCCAGATCACAGTGCTGCTTTTATTTGCTGATGAGCCTCTGTATTTCTTTGCCAACATTCCTGCATGTTTCTGGTTCTTATTTATTTATTTTTCTAATGTTAGTTTCCTCTCATTAATCACTCTAAACCTATACAAAAGTGATTTTCTTGTATTACAAGAAATCTCTTACAGGGCATGGACTTTATGTTACTTCCTGAGTATATTATAATTTCTTAATTAGGCTACGTATTAAATAGCAAAATACTTGATTAGATCACTTACTATTTCTGTCTGTGGCAAACTAGTGTCTGCAAGCTTAACCCTAGAGACTGATTCTGGCTAATCAAGTAGCATGTAAATCATGAGTGGCCTCAATGTAAGCAGCTTTGTAATACTGCAGCCTCTCAGTCCTTGATAGGACTTTTCCCTAGAGGACAATTCAATACCCACTTATTAAGTATGAAAATACAGAAGTATGTTAGGTAGATACATTTGTCTCCTTCTTATGGAGCATAAAATGAGCTAGCTAGCTCTGATTTTTGGGAACCTGGTCTGGGACTAAAATAAGATCAGGTTTTTTTTAGCATTAGGTGACTGAAATACATAAAACAATTCCTGCAGCAGAAATACGTCAGTTATAATTGTCATCTGTATGGGGGAATGGGGGGAGGACTAAATGGGTGATTTAAGAGCAAGTTCCTCCCACACTGCATCACCTAGTGAGAATGGGGGCGAGCCTTGCTGCATGCAGTGGGTTTTAAATCTTTTCTGTTTCTGAGGACCCAGAAAGTGGCCAGGAAACAAGTGAGCACCTAAAAGGAGGGAAATTATAGGGAAAGAATCTAAGGCATACTTATCCCACTGGATGCCAGTCTGTAAGGTTAGGGGCAACTGTGTGTTGGGAGGATGATCACTGGAATTTCAGGAACCATCCCTTGTTGAAGAGGAAAGTGATTTCTTATGCCAAATTGCATTTCCTGGTTATTAAGCATTCCCCCCTGTTTGAGGTTCATGAAAGCAATTTTGGGGAGTAAAACTACATTACTTTCAAAATGCATCTTCCCATACAGGAAGAGGAGGTATTTTGGAAGAGGGAAGGAGCAATGTTGAAGGAAGGATCAATCTCATTCCCTGCACAAAGCCTTCAGCACTGCTTTGGATTGTACCTGCTGAGCTCTGTGCTATCGAGTATACTCAGTACAGCTTTCAGGAGCAGAGAATAAACACTTCCAGCAAATTTACTCAGAAGAAGCCTGTCTGCCAAGTGGAGCCACCTCCCTCCTTGGTTGTGTTTATGAAAACATTGTTGAAATGGGGAAAACAAGAGAAGAGCAAGCAGATTCCTCGACCCACCCAGCACTTCTCTCTGCAGCACAGCCACTCCTGTTGTGTGGGATCCATCACATGATGGGGAGATGCTTCTGGGAGCTGTTATTTTAAAACATTGGCAGCACATCATTGGGTGGGACTGCTCTATCTTGTATCTTCTTACATTCTCCTACTAGCTACTTTTCTTGTTTTATGCATCTCCTTACTCTGACTGTATGGCTATAACAACATAATTCTTGTTTGTCCTCTGTGTGACTTTTTTTGTATGCTTTGAATGAGGGTTGTTCTGTGGGTGATATGCCAAAGACCAGTCACCAAATCTGACACTCGTGAGTCTCTGGAACTCCAGTGAGGAAACAGTCATCTCCAAATGGCGTGGATGGCTTGTGACACTGTATTAATGCACCTGCATGGGCCAGAGTCTGTGTGCCAGGCTCATAAAGAGGCAGTGTTATTCCAAATGCAGATAATATGTGCAAGGCATATGATATATGTCATTGTGTGTCCTTGCTCCCTGGTACAGTAACGTAGCCAGAACTTCAGTCTGACTGCAGGTCCCAGCTGCACATTTTACAGCAGCTTGCACTTAACTGAGCCTGGCTCCAGGAGGTCCTGCCTTACAATACCCTGTTCCATTCACTAGATAGCAACCTCCTTCCCTTTTAAGGTTTGGGACAGTGGTTGTGCATAGGGAGAGGGAATGGCAGAGAAGTGATACAAAGCACATGTAAGCCTCTGCATTGTGTTTTTTCACTGTCTTGCTGTTTTGGATAGTAGCTAATGATATTTGCAAAGCTTCTTGCTGTTACAGGGGGTTGTTCCATTGCAGTGAGGGAGACCCTTTGCTTCTTGCTGGGTGTTCAGAAACAATGGATGAGTCACAAAAGGATTTTGCTTTAGCAGTTGTTTCTGTTGGCTGTCGTCTCCTGATAACATCTCCTCCTGCTGTGTACAAAGAGTGCTTGAGCTAAGGGCTTTAATATCTTGCATGGTCAAGGTTTTGTTTTAAAGGGTGTAGTAGTTTATTTTTGGAAGGAACTGAGGAGCGGCCACATAGCATTGAACTCTCCTATCCTGTTTATCACCTCCAAGCCCAGCCCTTCTCCCAAAATGGGTTTTCAAGACGCAGCACTGTGCTTAACCTCAAGAGAAGATTTGGAAGTCAGTTTTCTACTTTTGGCAAAGTATTAGGAGGCACAGGAGTTTGAAAATGGAAGTTGCTTGGGGGTAAACTACTTAGGCTAATTCACACCTAGAATAATATCAGACACTTGTGGAGTTCCTTTAATTTGTTCTTTTTTCCCCATGTATTGTCTTAAATCTGCTGAAGTATGACTGCCACCATGGAAAGACCAATTCAGACAAAGAAGGGCTAATCCATGCCTTAGCTGAAAAGGTTGACTTTTAAAAAAGTCAAACGCTTGAATTTTCTTGTCTTACGTGTCTTGTCCTGTGTAGTGTTTTGTTTGTGCTCTTGGCAAAATCCTGCACAGGGCTTTTTCTGCATTGCAGGCAATGTAAGAGAAGAAAGCTTTCTCAAGAGAGCTGTCTAAGCTAAACGGATGGATACCAGCAACCTTAATTTGCAGAGTCTTGGAGTTCCAAATAATCTAGCTGAGAAGTGTAATTTTGCTAGACTTCCAGTTGTGTGCTCCAGGAGCATGACTAGAATGCTGCACCAGGAACTCTGGTGTGCCTAAATGCATCGCTTGTACAGTTTCTTGAATGAATGATGATAAGCAAAGCTGCAACAGCCCAGGTGCTCAGATGTGTTGACTTTAATGAGACTTAAGCCCCTTCTTCTCAAGTGCTCTTCTTGAATTGGTGTCTGACTGCTTCAGTACTTCCTAAGCAGTTGGATCCAAGTCAAGAGACCTAAGAAAACTCAAATTGAGCAAAGGCCCACAACCTGCCTTAGTTAAAGGCAGATGCTGAATATTCTTATTGGAGTGATGGGTAGGAGATAAGTAGTACAGAAGGCTATAGTGTGTTCCCTATTGCTGTAAATGCATCTTTTAAAACATTACCAAAATCCCCTGTCTGCCACTTTGACTAATTAATATAAATAGGGCAAGCCTGTTTGTTCTGAGTATCATCCAGCATAAGGTAGCAGGGCTCCTCTTTGTACGGGCATATCTACAAATGCTTATCTACAGGGTTTGAAATGGGTCTTCCAATTTTAGAAAAAAATCATTATAGTTTTCATCATGTTCTCCTTCCCTTCTGCAGAAGATTTTGGCATATGCATTTGAAATAGTAGTTGAGCATAGAGCTCTGTGCCAGCCACTGTAACAGTGAACAGATATTATCTAGCGTGGTTCTGGATTAATTGGAAACCCCAGCTCTCTGAAAGACTAGGATCCTACAGGCCTGTTTTCTCAAGTGTAATCAAGTGCTGAATGCAGATGGAAATAGTGTTGGGAACAAGGTTAGGGGTGCAGAGGACACAGTAATTTCCCAGTTTTGTGGCAAACTGTGCTAAACTTGTCCCTGCAAAATTTGTCAGTTTGTACCTTGCTCTAAAAGTTATTTGAATGATTGCTGACCTGTTATTCCAGAAGCTGGGAACAGAGGCGTTGTTGCTGTCCAGGCCTTGCTAACTTTCCCAGCTGCATTTCCTATAACAAGGGCTGAGGAAGGAACAGCTGCAATGGTCTTATGCTACAAAAGGATGCCCTCTCACAGGAGAAATCCCCTGCTGAGTGGATTCACTAGGTTTTAAGCCTCATTAGTGCAGAGTGTGAGACATAGGGCAGCTGTAACAGCTACAGAATTGGATCTTTTAAAGACAACACTGGATACAGAACAGCTGATTTCTGAGAATTGGTGTTAGGATACCTTTTTTGATGTTCCCCCCTCATGGGTTTCAGTGCACAGTTCTTGTGTGTCCTGTTAGGCACTATGTATGTGGCTTGCAGTTCTCTCTAGTTAGCACAGTTAATCCATAACTGTGAGGTTTCTAGGCCTTGTGAGTAGCACCATTTCCAACAGCTCTACTGTCTCCCAGGAAGGATTTATCCTCCTGAGTACTGTATGAAGTATAACCTCTTCCTGAAACTGTTTATCTAATGGTAAACAGTCTCTTTGGATAACTTGAGGTGCCCTCACCTCCCTGTGTGACCATCTTATTCCTAACAGTGACATCAGTAGCTATCCATGTGTACTACACAGATATTTCACCCTAGTCTCTCCTTCCATCAGTCTCAGTGATCTATTCTTTGTTAAAAATAAATAATATTGATTGGGTCTGTTACACAAAGAATTAGATTAGTGACAGAAACTAAATGCAGAAGCATTTGCTGTTTCTTCAAGAGATCAGCTTTGCTTATTGGAAATGAGAAGCCTCTAGGAGTACCTCTTGCTCTTTGGGTATGGATTTTTGGGCTTAGAAATGTTTAGCAGGGGCTTGATACTAGGTTAATAACAACAGTCATGAAACATATTGGAAGAATGTTTGAACAGGTCTGCAGTTTCTAGAAGTCTGGTCAGAGCAACTGAAATGGATTACGCTACGTGTTGCAATTTCATTGTGTGTTTTGAACAACTAACATTATAATGAGTGTTTGAATCCAGATCATGTGGATAAAAATTATCACCAAATTTCCATTCCTTTTAATAAAATAGAATACTGTGGCATCTATCCCAGCCAAAATTGCAGTAGTTCCTTTTCATGCTGGAGGTTATCTTGTTCCTTGAACAGTATTTACTTTAAGCATAGAAAATTGCTTCACGTTTTCTGATAGTGTGCTTGGAAAGCAGTAGTAAAACCTCAGTGCAAGCCATGTAACTATTGTGGTAATAAACTGCAATAGGATGCCCACACATTTTCTGGTATTTAATTCCCATAAGCTTTTGTTATGAAACACTTTGTAATGCAGATCAACACACTCTAGATCAGAGGTTTCCAAATAGACTTTTGCTGTGACAGCACATGTGGCTACAGAAAGTGCACAGTGGATGGAGTCCTGACAACAGTACTAGTAGTTACTTGAAACTGTGCTGTCCTTGCACAATATTTCTGGTGGCTTCCTTTGAGAGATGCTGTGCCAGGCCTGGTCCAACTAGAAGGCTTTTAGGACAGTAATTTCATCCCATCTTTTGTCCTGTGAACTATGGAAGAGAAACAAGCATGGGGCAAAGGGTCTTGCCTAAGACCAGACTGCAAGCCAATGCCAGTAGGGAAACACAATACATGACGGTGAGAGGACTGCAGTGAATCACCTCTCCTGCCAACTTATCTGTAAGATCCTTCATGACTGGGAGGGAGCAGATGGAATTGCTATAAAAACACTGACTGCTCCATTACCCAAGCCAGGCAGCTTAAAAAGAGTGAGGCAACGTTCCGCTAACACTGCTGCAGAAGCACATGGGAAGAGTACAGGCAAGCTCCCAGCCCACCCATTTGAAAGAAGACAGGTATTGTCGCTGAAGGCTTTATTTGGGCTGTATCTGTGCTAGCAAAATATGAAGCCACGTTTCTCTTTTAAAATAGCCCAGCCAAGACTCCAGGTGTTCTTATCACCATAGTATCTAACATTATTCTGATATCAGTGTTGCTAAAGGCAACACAGGAAATACTGCCTGTGGTTTGAACTCTTATCATTGTTGAGCAGACGCTGGGTCATCTTTGCTGGGGGAAGCCATTCCCCACAGCCTCCTGGGACACGCTGCAATAGGAAGAGATTTGGTCTCTGGAATTCCCATAAAAGACACTTGGCTGACACCTCTTCATCAATGCTAGCAGTCTCATGCTGCAGTGATTTACTGCTTTGAAAGCTTCAAATTATTTTTAACCTGAGATTGGATATGCTTATTGGCAAAATTATATAAACTGTAGTGGCAAAGTTCATGCCATCTATGCTATGAATTTCATTACTGCTGAAGTTACTTATGTGTGGACAGATTCCCAGAGGATCTACAAATAACACAGCTTTCAATGGGATGGATTTACACTCCCTAAGGATTTGATTCTTTTTTTTCTGGAAGATACTGGGCTACGAAGTTTCTGTCAGAGAGGAGGTCTCTGTCTGTGGCAGCTGTGTTGGCTGGAACACTAGAAGGTAAGCAGTCACCTAACAGGCGCTTGGGTAGCTGCAATAAACACTCACTAAGAGGAAGACCCTGAATTTGCCAGACCAGTATCATCCACTTAGGTGCACTCTACCCCTCACTGTGCAGGCTCCCCTCCAGAACTAAGGCTTCAGCATCAGCATCACACCAGTGATGCACTGACCCATGAGACAAGTTTCTTTCCTTTGCCAGTTCTGAAACAGATTGCTAGAGTACATTCCTGTACTACTGCTCTCATTCAGGTTGTGAAATTCACAGAACCTTGTAACAAATGCAAGTTTGCAAAGTGCATTTTTTTTCTCCAGAAGCCGGAGAACAAGTTTTCTTGTCAGGTGCTGTACTAAGCCTGGACCAGCACAAAGCAAACAGATTGGTGCTTGATCTGCTCTTTGTTGCAATTACTTTTAAAGAAAGTTGGTGCTTACTGTGAGAAGCCATGTGTGAGATATTACAGCTAAAAACAATTACTCTTTCATCTGTGCAGTCCAGTCTTTAGATGATGTTTGGAATATAAAAGCGTGTGCATAACAACCCCCTTCCCTTGAAACAAGACTTCATTTTAGATATTTATCTTTCCCACTCCTATTGTATTTGAGAGACTTAGAGTCTTTATGTAGCAATTATCTGAGTGAAAACAAGGTGTGCATCTGAGAGATAGGGGTGTGTGGTAATAGATTACTAGATGACTTTGCCTTTGATATATAACTCTAAAATTAGTTTTAAACATGAGTAGATGAAAATAGTTTGGCACTGCAGCTTTCTGACTTTTTCTTAGCACTTGCTATAAATCAAGAGATGGTTTTGTGAGACATACACTCTGCTTTGTGATCAAATGGCATTTCTGAGGAAACTTCAATATTCTTCTCATGATACAGCTTTGTGTGATGTGACCTAAAGGCTGTGACAAGGAGACCCTGCACTTTGGCACCACCAGCCAGGGCTTTTGATGCTGCCTTCAGTAAAAATGCTAACAGACATTTCCTGAAGTACGTCTTAGCAGCTGCCTTGAAACAGAAGAACCTGTGAACAGAATACTGCATGAGATCTAGCTCTATTCCTAGAGGGGTGAGGGGAAGAAAAAAGCACGTGTCTGCTGAAGCATTACAAAGGAGGAATAAATCTTAACCAGTGCTATGCAGCAGCAGAAGTTGAGTTAGGGAAGGGCCATTTCTATTGTCACCCAAAATGCAGTGGCAGATCAGCTTCATTTCCCCATTCTATGTTAGCTATGCTGAACCCATTCTTGGTTTGTTTTAAGTCATTTTAGTTACATAATCGGGGAGATCAAAATGTTGTTGAACTAATTACTAAGTGATTCCTTGTTGTCAGAGAAACTAGATAAATAAATGAGATAAATTGCTAAAGGTGACTCCACTGATGTTAGGGTTGGAAAAAAAAAAAGCCATGATTTGAATGAATCTTTATCGCTGCTATAATTAATCTGAAATCCATATAACTTAAAAACTGCTTTCACAAATCCTGTATACTGCAGACGCTCAGCACTTATGGAGAAAAAAGTACAGGCCCAAGAAAATTCAAATTGGGCACCTGTAAAGCAGCAATCACTTGAAACAATTTTTACTCTACTTGCTGCTATTCTCTCTAGTCTTATTGCTTGTCCTCACATAGTACAGCTCTGTCCTTAACTTCCATGCTACTGCATTCCTAATGTCATGTAAATAATGCTATGGGACATGTTTCTACCTCCCCACTTTTAATTTATTTGACAGTTATATCACTGAGATACTTGTCTTGTGCATTCAGAGTATCAGCTTTAAATAAACATCTCTCAATTTAATACTTTGTAGAAAGCTGTGATTGTTCAGAAACCTCACTCACCAACACTGATTTTTTTAGAAACTACAGCCATTGAATTATCCTGATATGCAGTTGTTGAAAAAAAGAGCCCACTATGCATAATAATTTTGTGAAATAAAATTATAATCACATTTGTTTAGAGTTTACACTCTGCATATGCTGACCTGCAGCTCAGAATAACCAGAGCCTGCATGTTTTGAGGTTCATGATCAGAAGTCTGGAGATATTTCCTACAGCTCTGCTACTTACTGACTGGCTTTGAACAAGTTTCACCTGTCTGTTTAAGGGCTTCCTCATTTGTCAACAAGAATAATTAACAGAATCTTAAATTATCTGTGAATACAAGAAAACATTTGAAAGTTGAAATGCTGGAGAAGCTCTGAGCTTTGAGGTGCAGGACTAAGTAGTCCTGCATTTATATTTTGTTAACAGGGATCTACAACACTGGCAACTCCTGAAAGAGATAGATCTGATAACAGAACATAAAAAGAAGCCTACATATGGTAGATCACTTGCTTCTTGTGTGCTTGACCCTGCACTGTGTGAAACTTATTACCCTCTCCCTCTAAAGCAAAAAGACCTCTCTATTGATGTAAAAAAGAAAAACCTCTTGACAAGTGGTGAAGCCATCCCCCTCTGTGCTGAGTGCTTCACAGATGCCTTGGCGCAATTGATAGAGTACGTAGAAATGTTTGTCAGAAATATGAATGCAACTATATTGCATAGATATATTTTTTACAGAAATAATAATCACACAGAGAAGAGAGCAAGAAAATTTACTTTAGGAGAGTTCACAGGTAGATACAAAATTGTTTCTGTCAGAATAAAGGAAGTGCTGTAGTGTAGAGAAGCACCATGAAAAAGCCAGTCTGAGGAGAAACCAGGCAGTGGAGGAAAGCAAACCTGGCTTTCAGTATAGAAGGAAATGAGAAAAATGGAAGATGAAAGAAAAGAGTCAGAACATATAAAAACTTTTAAGACACTGTCCATTATTTGGCAGTTATATGGGTGTTTCTACTATAGGGAGAAAAAAGCGAGCATTCACTGTTTGAACTGTTCTCTTGGCATTCTTGAGGTCATTATTACTTCGGTCCATGAAAACTAGGAGTACTGAGAATTAGGGCAGGCAAGATAGATGGACTTACACCTCTGGGCCCTAAGGACCTACAGGATCTTCCCTCACTGTAGCAGGAAGGAGCAAACAGTGCTTGTGCCCTGAGGCTCCAAAAATCTTTTGGTTATTCTGATTAATGCACAAGTGCTGACTACAAAGAGTCCAAACAGAACTTCAGCATTCCCTTATTTCCACCCCAATAAAGTTCTTTAATCAATGTTTGCCTTGTAGCAGCAGGTCAAGTAGTAAGGAAAAAAAGGTAATACGACACAGGAAAACATTATTCAAACAGAAATGGTAACAGCTTTTCTTAAACAAGTAAACCAAAATTGCCACAATCTTATAATTTTGTGGCATAAAAACCAAAGCAAACCCCACAGCATGTGGCAGACAGCAGAGAGAAATTGAAGACTAGGAAGGGCTTGCAGGGCTTTGAAGGAAAACATCCATTCCACCTGGCTTCTAGTGTCTTAAAGATTTTCCTTAACACACTGTCAGTTTGGTATAGAGGATGGGGCCAAGGCACATGTTTCAGACTTTGGTAAGAAAATACTGATGCTGGGAGACTTTTGTTATACCGTGGCATGTTCACAAACTCTGTTAAATAGCATAGTATTTAATAGCACTTTTGGGTACGTTAAACTTAACAAATTGACAAAAAGGAGAATACACACCAGAACTCCAATAATTTTGATTTGCTTTCAGGTCACTGATATGTCATTTGGGATACTAATTTGAATGCAGAGAAAGACAAACTTACTGATCCAGAAGGTAGAGTACATTTAGCATTCAAATTCAAAAGAGTTACAAATGATCTTCATAGATAATTATTTTGTTATTGGACAATTCAATTTTTTTAAATTTTTAATTGAATAATAACTGTAGTGTGTAAATATGGTGATGTAAAGAGAATTTTGTTTAAAAATATGCATTTTAGGAAATAAAGCAGCAATACTTTCAAAATTAATAATAATTTTCTGATTTACTAATGAGCATTAAGAAAATAGGAAAGCAGAAATTACCAGTGTAGTCTTATCTGTTGTTAGAAACATTGAATAGGCCATAAATGATACTGTCATCATGCTGCACAATACTTCCCACTGCTAGTTCTGCTAGTGTCAGCCCCACCTTTTCTTGGCCCAACAGCTTCGGATAAACACACGCTTCACAGCTATGTCCTGACCCTTTCATGAAGTAACAGAACTGGTTTGCCAAGACTCTTCATACTGGTTTAGATGGCTTTAGTTTCCTCTCACCTGTCAGGCATAGACCAAGAAAGTGGCATTTGAATTTTGCAAGCTTTCAGCAAGATTTGGATTATGATTTTGTAGACTTTATTAACTGTGACTTTAGCTGCTTTTTGGTTCCAGTAAGAGAAACTTGCCTTCAAATGATTCCTGGATTTTATAGTCTACAGTTGGAAAAAGTATTAGCCACATCCATACTCCTGGCAGATACAAACTCAAAATAGCTGAGGGAGGAGAAATAATAGCTAACATTTAGATTTACTTAATGGATGCATGGATTGAATTAGAAGTTTTGGCCATGTTCCAGCTTGTGTTTGAACCTTGCACAGCATTTGTAAAGTGCTCAGCATCAGTTTGGACACACCAAATGGATCAGGGACCTCTTGCGTTCCCCCACCTTCCTGCACTGTCTCCTGAATATGCAAGAGGAGCCTGTGGTTTGGCACCCTCGTGGGGAGCTCCTGCTTCCTCCCACTTGCAACAGACCAATACAATGATCTATATAATTAATTTCCCACATTAAAAGTGCTGGAATTAGGGCTGGTCAGTAAGTAACAACACCAGACACCTACTAGTGGAAGAGACCTTCTTACCAAGTCACTAATAGTTAGGCACTCTTTCTCTTGTTCGAGTTTGTTGTTTGTGTTGGGGTGTTTTTTAGGTAATGGTGTGCAATGTATATATTTCAAGCATGGTGAACTTGTGTGAAGTTTCTCTTTGAACAGTAACACTCCAGTTGAGCTCTAAACAGTCACTTTCTGAAGTCAGTTACATGGCCAGAAGCAGAATCTTTGTCTTGCAAAGACAGAGCTGGTTCTATAGATTAGCCTAATAGTGAAACAAGTCAATAAGCCAATGAGTGTCTCCTAAAACTGTAACATTTTATGCTTGGTTACTTGCCCTCCATACATGGCACTAAGGAAGGTGTGAACTTTCTCTTTGCCTTCCTAGAAATCTAAGGAAAATAATGAATAGGGGGTTGGTTTTTTTCTTCCTCCTCTGCTGATACACAGAGAAATTGAGTAATGATTTGCTAGATCTTCAATAACATTTGAATGGTCTTTGCAAGTGCTTCCTCCCCTTTATCACTGCCAGATGCAGATGAAATGCATAGTCTCTGTCAGGACCTACGTAGGCTGGGATCCAGGCTTGCAAATTTGTCCTAGAATGATGCTTACACAAACTTTTTCAGTGAACAGCTCCTGGCAAAAACAAATTCGATACCGAAGTAAAGTAGTCTGAACATGTCCATGTGTCACCCAAGACTGTAGTATACTCTATAGTTATGGTACTTGTAAGTTAAATTACATATTCAAAGGTTTATGTCAGAGGGTCAGAGAAGGTAAATCCACTGGGAATGATGGAGTGTTTCTGTCAGAGGCTTAGGAAGCAGACATCACCAGAAGCTTGTCTGTTTTTTCTCAACTGTATCAGTTAATTTAGGAAGAGATATTACCTTTACCTACAAAACTTGCCCCAAAGGATTTCACTAGTAACATAACTGCTAGCTAGGATTCAGTAAGAACTATCCAAACATGGTATTAGTGAAAGATACTATCGGTTTAAGCGGGGATATTAGATTGATTTCCTATGTGCCTTGTTTCTTAACGATATACTAGTATACTTGGCCTTTCACCACTCTTTCAGTGAAAGTTCTTACTGTTTTCAGAATGTGAGTGTTCAATATTTCTCCAAGTGGAAAAAAACCCCAACAAGCTTGTTAGGGTAGTATAAGCTGGACACTTAAAATCAAACAAAAAATCATGTTTCATTAGAAAAAATACCAGCTGTGGTATTTGTAACAAAGCTAAGTGAACAATTTATTTTTCATAGCTAAGACTTTATCCACTATTTAATGCAATACCTGATTTCCTGTGGTTCTGCTTTATTCCACCAATATTTATCTCCTTATTTTGTCTGCATTTTTCCACTCAGGCACCTTGTCTTGTAAATGGGAGGAACTCCTCTACCAAACTTGAACTACCCCCTAACTGTCCTCCAGAGACCTGTTTTTGCTGCACTGCCTACAAATCACTGTCACCTGGCAGTCTTGAAGCTGGAGGCCATCTGTGACCATGGTGACTGCTGATTTATGTGAGCACACCCATCTTCATTGTTATTCATTCCACCTTCTTTCATACATTTTTCCTTTAGCCAGTCAATTTCTTGTCTTGGGAATGTGGAGCGCAAAGAGTCTGGGGTGCCTAAAATAATGAATATAAGGTGTAAGATAGATGCAGAGCTTTGTGAAAACTGTTTTGATAAATAATAATATGTTTGGAGTGCATATTTGTTAAACCAAGATTGTATCAAACATAATTACAGAGGACAGATCTACCAAAATACATAGTCCAGAATCACTGATCCAGCCAAAGACTGGAAGGATTTGGGTGACTTAAATCACTCACAAACTTCAAAGCTAGATAGGCCTCCATCTAACTCAGGGTAACCTTGAAGCTTTCCTGAATTTTCTTGTCTTTCACAGATCTGCAGGTGCACCACAGCTTTGATGTTTTTGGGACATATCCTCTTTCATATGGTTAACCCCCCAGCACTGGTGGCTGAGAACCAGGGCATGGTGTCACAGCGATGTCCCTCATGTGGGACTCTTCTGTCCCAGAGACTTCTCAAGAGACACATTAGGGAAGTTTTATGTCTGTGATGTGTCTCTGGAAAGGGGCCAAACATTTATCCTTTTATAAAACTATATTAGGGTGAGATAGGAAAATATATAAGTGGAAAGCATATAAATCTGTGTAAAGAAAACTTGTTATATAAATCAGAAAATACCTTGTTTGGGAGAACCTGTGTCTAGTAAGCATAAAATTTATTTAGTGGTAGTTCAAACATTTTAGAGGAATATGCTATATTCAACAACAGGGGCCAAATCCTGCCATCACTGAAGCAACAGTAGCACTGATGTAGTTAGGACAGAATTCTCAAGCTGTTAGGTGAAGATTATTTCGTTTTCATAGTCATAGTTGACATGTAATCTCTACATTGCCCCTGTCGTGCCTTTCTGTGTTTTCACATGCCATAGCAGCAATCTGAGATGACTTTGGAGAAAGCTGGCTTATCTGTGCCAGAGCTGTGCTGCAGGATCAGCCTAGCCCATTTGATTTATTTTTCAGAGGTCTTCTGCATCGTTTCTGTCTTGATTTTCTTGTCAACATGATTTAGTATAAATCTCTGGGGATGCCTTGTGCATTATATGAAACTGGTGTTATTGTTTTCAGAGCAGACTCAAGCAAAGAGCTTCTGTTTGTGGAACTGTTTTATGTTACATGCATTAATAATGTCAGACTTCTGAAGGAAAATCTCCTGGAACAATCTAAAGCTGCCTTTGCAGAACAATCTCTTCATGCTTCCCTGTAGTCTTAATTTTTCTACGTTCCTTGCTGCCTCTGATGAACTGTTTTTGGTTTGAGACTTGGCTGATTAATAGCTTCATGTCAGTGCTCTAATTTGAGCCTGATTTGCTAGCAAGGTGCTGAGCACATTTGGTGAGTCAGTGGGAGTGGCTGGTATTCAGCACTTTTGCAAACCAGGGTGCTTACTTCAGTACCTCAGTATGGGTTCAGGAGCCTGATTTAGGCTTCTGTTTTTATTAACCAGAGTCATGATATCCAAATGTATTAACTGATGTGTTCTGTGAATAATTAGAGCTGGTATTTTTAAAGATGAAGTCACTTAGCCAATTTTTAATGGGATTTGGGTGTCCAATGCCCTGAGCTTCTCTGAAAATCCTGTCTTGTCCTCTCCCTTTTGTTCAGCGTAACTGAGCCAGGAGGAATTTCTTCTGTGTATCAGCTTTGCTGAATATGTGCTTCATACTTCTACTTGCTTGAAACTGCCATGCCAGTGTATTTGGGACATGGCGAATGCTTTAAAATATGGGGACAGTCAAAATGCATAGATAACTGTAACTGATTTCAGTACATGAGTGTACTGAATGTGTTTGGGGCTACAAAGGGTGAACAAGGAGGTAACAATAAGGGTCTCCATGTTAAGCATTTCTCCAAAAGGTCCTGTGAATCTTTGATCCTACTGAATCTCTCTTGTTGCATAAATTGACTCAATGAACATGTCAGATCCTGAAATTTAGCAAGCATTTGCAGGTGGTGTCTGAAGTGAGCTGCAAAACAAGACAGCCTTTGATAGGTGTATGAATTTGTATAAGTGTATGAGGAATTGCTCACATAAATCCCTGTGCTGCCACTGTGATTTATTACATGTGCAAACCTCAGAATATCAAAATGGAAGTGTAGCTGTGCTGACTAACAGCTGGACCTGGAATGGATTAATACAATATCATCATTCACTAAGGGAGCTCTGCTCATGTCACAGAACCAGAGAGCAGCATATGAGTGTTTTATCACCCTAGCAGTGACCTGAGAGTATATAAACAAGTAAGTGGTATATACTGCTGTTCTATCCATTGTCTTACGCATTAAGACATTATTTCTGTGGCATCATACTCAGATTTGACTAATAAATACAATCCAGGTGGCACTTGGATGAGAGATATCTGGTAGTACCCCTCCAGAGCTCTGCACAATGGACAAGTCAGTAAGCAAATAAAACTATTTCCACAGGCCTTCAGCTTCTGACAGTACTTTTTGCCCTGTCACCCAGAACTTCCCACTCTTTTTTCTTTGTGACTCAGACCATTCCCTTGTCAAATTAGACAGAATCTGCACCGTCCCCCAGACGCCAATGTGTCTGTTCTGCCGATAACTAGGGAGACTGATGGGTCTTTTAGCCTGGGGAGTCTCTTTTCTGTGAATACCCTGTTCCCCATTTATATCTGGGCACTGCCCTCCTGAGCCATTTCTGTCAGTAGGAAAGCAATGTTGCCACACAACGAAGGAGGTAGTACTCTAACTAATAAAAATAGGACCCCCATGCAGCACTGTTCTCCATTAGCTGCAATTTCAGAGTGGTCTTTCACTAGATATATTTCACTAGAGTGATTGCAGTCTATCCTGGCTGAGAGGCAATGGATAATCTCAAATTGGAAAACAAACAGCTTTTGCCTCTTACCTCAAAAACTGATAAATGAGATACCATTGACTACCACAACTGTTTGAATTATGTTGAAGGAACCAAAGAGCTAAAAACATACAGCTAATTGCAAATGTTAGTAGAAAAAAATAGCAGATATTACTTCTGCCATTTTCTTTGACTGTTTTTTTTAATACCCTATCATCTTACCTCTCTGAACTGACCGACGCACGTGGCCAGATGTCTCAAAGACTCTTTCTCAGCTAAGCATTAGGAAATACACTCGAACTCTGGAACTGAATGCCTCAAACTCTGAGACAGGATAACCTCATCCTTCTTATCACAGCCACTAGCAGAGACAGTGAAATGGTGTAGGCTGTGATGTATTGGGAAGCTGACCTGTAATAAATATTATTCATACATGTTGCTGCGATCTATAGATATTTTCAGGCAGAAAAAAAGTGGAAACCCAAGTTGTATGAAAGCTTGCTTGCTTATTTGTTTCAGGTTAGTTGTAGTTTTGCTCCTGAAGAAGGCAGCCTGCTTCAGAAAGGTTTATGATTCCATCTCTCCTGAGACCTATCTGTGCATTGGACAAGGTGAGTGATCGAATGGTGCCTTGTGCCCCTATCCCAGAAGAAAATGTGGGATCAACAGGAAATTGCCCATTGTTTTGTCCCTTGTCCAGTCAGACATAACAAGAGAGACATTTCAAGAACATTTCCTTCTGTTACAAGGAAGCCCAGAGACTGGTCAGCAGCACCTAATGGTCCCTGGAGTAAAGGCCATAGGATTGATTGCTGCTTTCCAGTTCCCATGTTTTTTTCTGCAGAGTGAGGTGGCTGGGTGGGATGGCAGTGCTGTAGGGCTGGGCTGCACTGCGCTGGTAGTGGCATGGCAAGAAAACTCAGCAGATGTGAAAACTCCTATTTTCCCCATCCATACACATAGGTAAACACTTGCCAATAAATGGAAAAGGGACATGGCAGGAGGAAAAAAAATATGGTCAAGACAACTTGAAGACTGCTGACCCCCAGCCTTTTGGCCTAGGCTGATATATTCTTTTGCCCTATATTTTCATCATAAGGCTGCTGGCATCTTGAGCAACTTCAGAGCCCTGTAGTCTAACCCTGGAGAAAAGACCAGTTCTCAAGCATTAACACAAAAGTAAGCCTGAATCCTGCTTATGTTGTCAGGTATAACATTCAGATCTCAGGGCATATTTCTGTGCAAAGCTCTGTACTGTGTTCTTGTACATAGATCTCACATACAATTTGTAGATATTTGTAGGTGAAAGATGCAATCTGCAAAGTAACATCACAGAACTCTGTGGGTTAACATAAGGGATACTGTTTTTCTTACTTTCCCCTTATTTCTTTATCAACTGCTGTTTGAAGCTCTCTCTAATAGTCTAGTTGCCCTGCTGCCAGTTTGAGAACTGCCAGGAAGATGATGCTTTTACTATGGTCTTTCCAGATATGATATTCTTCATTTTTATGGCATTATAAATCCTGGTCATAATGTGTTTGTCTAAGTTGTTTTCTTTTGCTTCTAGGAGTAGGCGCTATCTCTTAATTTACTCTTACAGTTAGTTGTGAATGCTTTCTCAAACCAGAGGGATGCTTTGTTCTTCTTCATCCTGTGCCCCTTTCAAGCTCCCCCAATGACTCAGGCAGTTCATTTACTCCTCAGTCCCCATTAATCATTGCCATGTGCGCCTCATTTTGCAGCCGATACTCTGGTGCACTCATGGCTGTTGTGCAAATATGGCAGACACACGTGTTGCTGGTCATACTTCACAGGGTGAACAGACCACACACAGGCACCACCTCTGACGGCTGGGAAGTCAAAGGGGCCCATTAATTTAATACAGAGCAGCTTTTTACAGTCAGGGAGAGAGAGGGGAAACACTGACTTTTGTTTTTGCACAGAAACTGATTATATGGTGATTTATTTTAAAGGAAGATCAGGTCAAATCTCTGTTGATAATACATCCCTAGGAATCTATTTTATTATGTATCCAGCATTAGGTTAACATCATCAGTTTAACTGGAGTTTCACAAGACAGGGATTTGGTCAATTGTTCTTTAAATAAAATATGCTTCACATAGGTGATATAAATCCATTTGCACATTCCAGGTTATGTATAAATAATATGTAGCTGCTTTGAGCTATTCAGTTGGTCCCAACATCCAAGTTGCTTAATTGTATTGTTCTTCTAGATTTGTAATGTGTTGGCCCGCTGCAGCAAAGATAGAACAGCAAAAAGCAAAATATGATGTAGTAATAAAGGAAATATTTTTTCACACAGCATGTAATTAAGGAGTGGAACTTACTGTTGATAAATGTCACTGAGGCCAAGAGTTTAGCAAGATTCAAAGTGACAATGGATTTTAATAGGCCCCTCCTATAATTACTCTGTCTAAGCATGATAAAGAAAAAACCCAGAACTTTTCAGTTCTGGGTTTCATGATGAAGCCTGAAGTTTGTGACAGTTTTAGAATGTCAGCTAGTAAAGATGTTAAAATCTAAAGTTTCTGCTAGACTTTTTCATGGTGTCAGTGGTGGTTGCCTAAAATCCGAGTCCTGGTGCTTTCCCAGTCCTGACTATTTATTCTGTAAATACATCCTACTTATTTTTTATTTTCATATGCTTATGTCCCTGTCTAAGGGTTCCTTAAAGCTAAAGCTTTTAGCCACATTGTAGTGGATTAAGCTTGTGTAAAAATACCAGAATTAACATGTTGTGTGACATGTCACCAATGCAATTTTGCTATATAATAAGTTGACTTTTCTTTCTCTTTCTTAATAGTAGTAACCAAGATTGGTGTATGTGTAAGAACACATTGTCGTGTTTCAGGACTATAAACATATTTATAAACATTTATAAATGCTAGAAAAATAAATTTACAGAAGTGTGCAGCATGAAATGAATAAGGAAGCAATAAAGTCTTTCCCAATCTTCGGTGCATGCTTTGCATGCCCCTCTGGGGTCCCTGGGGAAGTGCAATTCAGTGTTGCCAAACGTTTTTGCAGAGACTTTTCTCAGTGTGCTCTCAATCCATCCATGTTCTGAGGGTAAAAGAAACTCAGTGCCAATAACTTGTGCATAAACCCATCAGGGCCCTGTTCAGCATGTATCTCATGTAATATGTTGGGCCAAAATGGTTGCTAACTTGGTGCTAGAGGTTTCAAAAACCTTTTACTCCCTCTCCTTTCCTGCCCCTAGTCTGAGCCTTGAGACTTTTGGCAGCACAAACAGCTCAGCCTACAATCCTGCTGCTGTAACTCCAAGGTATGACAAAACATTTCACAGTGTAATCGCTAAGTGTGTTGCTAGCATCAGGTTTCAACATGTTCACAAATATTGCTCTGTCAAAATTCTGGCATCAATGGCAGGAGTCGCACTTTGAGGCTGAAAGTTACTCTTCAGAGTAGCCATCAGTTCACCATTCCTTTTGCCTAGGTGATCCTTTTGCATTGCATTTGCTTCTATGAATCTTTGAAGGTTAATCTCATAAAACCCAATGTAGCAGGGTTTGTGTCATTGACAATAGTCCATTAAAAACATTTTTCTCTAGATCATTACCATCTAGTCTAGTAATTTCTATTAACATAAAAAATGCATTCAAATTAAGTTAACTTCTGACATTTTCTGCAAACCATATACAATATGACACCTTTCTGATTCTACTGCAGTGGTCTCTATTGCAGTGTTGTCCTCCTGCCAAAGACTATATTTGCCTAGTCAGTGGAGGCATGGGATGACTCTTTTGATGTACCAAACTTATGAAGGGAGACCACGTTCATTACAATCTGTTTATCATAACAGCTAACATTCAGGCAAATTAAATGCTCAGTGGAAGGTAGAGCAATTTCCTTAATCTGTGTAGCTTCAAGCGTCACCAGAATTTGATGTTCACAAATTATGATGATTTTCACATAATGCGCTATGTGGCATGGGAACAAGGATAGTGGCATGTACGTACATACATACATACATGGATTTTCAGACAAGAATGTACCTTGTATGCTTGTATTTGTCCATACCTTGGACTGTGACTGTGTCTGACTACCAAAATTGCTAGTGATTGTATCCTTTATATCAATCACAGTAAAGTTCTTGCTGAAGAAAAAACAAGGGTACACTCCTTGTACACAGTGGGATAAAATGGCACATGGCAATGTTCTTAAAATGGTTGCTACAGCCAGTAAAGCTGGAGTGGTCCTGATGCCATATCCGAATATATTTATTAAGTCAAGCTGTATGACTGATGGTTTTAATGTGTTACATTTGCATATATTCCATTAGTTAATATTCAGAGGACAAAAATCTGTCCCCAAGCTTCTGTGTAATAAAGGCAATCAGACTGACTTGGCACAGGAGATCCATCATGGTAGTCCAGCATCTAAATTAGTACCTCTAGGCTTTGCTGAGTAGTCCCCAATGTTGTTATCCCCTTGTCATTTCTGGAGTGTGTGTGCTGAAAGATACTCAGTCTTTTCTCCTTTGTCCATCCCAGCAGGGTCAGTCAAGGTGCCAGCTAAATAAGGAAGCTGCTTATTTGTTAGGAATGGTCTCAAAGCAATCTGAGCACTATGACAATATTCCAAAAGCACCACTGAAATACCACAGTAGTAGCAATCTGTGTCACTGTTTAACCCAATGGGGTTTCATAGTCATAAGCCTTAGGTACAAGCTCTGAATCTCCCCCCTTCAGCTGCACCATATTACCTGTTTTGAACGTTTATTGATTTATTTGTCATAGATATGGTTTCTATTGACAAACATTCTCAAAGGCTTTTGTACAGATAGGTTTCCTAAAATACTGTGCAATTGCAAAGGAAAGAACTAGTTTAGCAACTAATGGAAGTGCTGGAATTGCAGGATAAAACTTTTTAATGGCTTGGAGATAATGAAGGGAGTTTTCAGGATAGTTCATAGGTATGAAAGGACAGATTCTATTCTGGAATACAAAAAATGTCTTCATTTGTGTTACACCTTGCAGTCATCGTCCCATGATGAAGCACAGGACCTCAGACTGGGAGTCAGATCCATGACTTGGTGTTAGACTGTGCACCAGTCATTTAATTTTCTGAGTCTCGGAAATAATGAGCTTTGCTTTCCACCTGAAACTGCTTTGAAAGCTACAGAGGAAAGTTGACTCCCAGCTTGCTCATTAAGGGTATCCCAAATTAAATAGCAGATGTATTTCTATATGCTTATAAGGCATATGTCATAAAGATGTGGCTCTTTGATCCTTTGTGTTTACAATATAAAGCACTGACACTCCCAGAGTGAAGCACTTTATTCAGTAAACAAATAACAGTGAAAGCCCAGTGACTCAGGGTATGTCTTTCAGTGATTCTCCTTAATTTGTATATGTTTATTTCAAACAAATGCTAGCACAATGACTTGATATTATCTAAACATTTCAGAACATTAGGGATTCCATATACACAGCTTACTTCTCACTCATCAGTTTTAAGCCTGAGACTGAGACAGACAGACCATGTAGCAGAACACAAATGTGAGAACTCACAAGTTTTGGTTGACTAGTTGTGATAACTTTTAAAACAGTACTGCCCCCAGTTTTCCTTTTGCCCCTTAATCGGAATTAAACATCCTGTCAAAGGGGCGGCAGAGCAGGACGTGTGCTCTGTCCTAGGATTTTAATAGTGGTATCTTTGCTTAAGGCACTTGCTAGATCAGCTGTTGGGAAGCAAGTCCATGTCTAAGGTTTGTGAACAGCACCTAATTTACCTCAGTGGGATGGTGACTACTTAGAGAACTAGAAAATCCTGATTTTCAGAGTTCGGATTACATTGATAGTCAGGGAATAGAAAGGAGGTGAGTCAACAAGGCATTACACTTAAATCTGACATGAAGAATACAAAGGCCTAGAACTAAACTGGGTACGGAAAGCAGTCTACCCATGACAGGCTTGGGACTCGGCAGGGGTAAACATTCCCAGCTTCAAGTAGATTGGTTAAAGGACAAACACTTGGAGTTACTGCTTTACTCTGTCCCTGGCATTATACAGGTTGTGTTAAATGTCCACCCATTAGGATAAAAGGCTGCCCTGGTGGGAAATGGAATGTTTTGCAAGCTTGGGAATGGAAGAGGACTCTGAAGCTCTAAACAAGTTCCCTAGAGAATGTTTTGAGGTTGGCTTCACTTTTGAGTGAAGCTTTCCAGGTTAATTTAACTTAAATTTTAAGGCAAAGAGGGGGAGCACTCATGCCACAATACATTATTCTTTGATAAAAAAGAAATTTAAAAAAAAATTGTGCAAAAGCTAGACTGTGAAAATTAGTTCAGTGATGCTCCCAAAATGCCTTTAGAGCCTTTAATGGAAAGAAAGATTATGGTGATGATGATGATGATGATACTATTATTTCAAAATTTGATTGTTAAGTTTACCACCACTTATTAAGATTCTTTATGCAAGACAGATCTGAACTTAGATCTAATGTTCTGTATGAGCTATCTCCATGATGAGGGACAGGTGAAGAAATCTGATTTTTCTAGCACTGTTTTTTTTTAAACCTTAGCTTTGCTTCTAGTTTTGTTTCTGTCTCTTTGTTTCTGTTTAACGTTGCTGTGCTCAGTTCCTTCACACTGCAAATGTTTTAGGCTTGCTGGGGATAAAGATTCCTTCATGGTTGACAGAAATAGAGACAGAAAGCAAATTAAACCCCAGAAGAGAAGAAGCTCTTTGTTACTCTCCCAAATTGCTTTCAAGACTTCAGTTTTACAAGTGAAAATACTGAGAAATAAACCTGGCTGCCAGTGGTGCTGAGTGAGAGTCTACAGGTCAGAGATTTGGTGGTGATGGGCCTTGGTCTAAAGTATTACAAGCTTAGGTTCTCTTGCTGTATTAATATCCTAAGATGTTTAGTTTCAGCACATCTCTTGGGTTGTTTCTTTACCTATCTTTTGGTTAAAAACAGGTATAAAGAAATGCAAAGAAGGCAGAAATCCTAAAAGAAAGGTTTTCCAGATCTGTTCAGTTCAATTAGCATTTAAAATTAGGTTACAGAAACTGGACTGGTATTTCATCCAAAGCAATCAGCCTTAAATAGTTCTGAATGAAGGAAAAAAACCCCTATCACCACCTGTACTTTTGCTCTTCCATTTGTCCATGTAAACAGTTAAATCTGTCTCTAAACCTACATTCTTTCAGCAATTTCATTTTTTAAATCTGTCCCAAACAACACAGCTCTTCTTCTACAGGTTTTGTATTTTTTTTTAATTTCTTGACTCTCCTCTCCCAGGGTGGATGGGGCAAGAATGGGCAGAAGAGCCCTCTCAATTCTTTGGTGAGTGGAAGGGAAGGATTATACTGAGCCTCAGACTATTTCTGCTCTTTTAAGGTAGGAATAATATTAAATCTTGGAAAGGGGGATCACAGGAAAGGCAGCCAATCTGAGGAAGACATTTTTACAGCTAGCCATGGACATTGCATAGTTTTATTGATTGCTCAGCATTTTCCTCACTATTTACTTTTGAGATCTGGCACACTTTTATGCATTGTGCTGGCTTAAGTTTCCAGCTAGATAAAGGTATTTTGCTACCTGTAGAGATAGATGGGAAAAGTCTCCCTACTGCAAAAGCTTCTCGTTCCCTAGGTCAGCTCTGATCCCTCTTTAGGATGGGATGTCCCTATGAATTCTGATTAGAGATGAGAATATACCAGTGAAATTAAAAAAAAAGTTTAGAATTTCTTAAACCAAAACCTGAAATGCACTTGGGCTCTGTTCATGCCCCTTTAATGTTATAGATATTATTATTTGCTCATAAACATTCTGGTCTGTTGTCAGAACTGTTCTTCACAAGAAAAAGTTGAAGTAGCCATTATAATGCATTTGGCATTCGATGGAAATATTTGTATGGAAAACCTTATTCTAAGCCTTATCTTTATCAGGGAATACAATGTTACCTGTTAAAATGATGAGCTGTGTTTAACTAACAAAGATGGCTTTATGTTCTTTGTTTGTACACGTGTATGTGTGTGTATATGTTAATAGATATGAATGACCCTGCACAGCCTGCTAAAGAAGAATTGGTTTAATGATTAATTAGGCGAGACAGAAACATATGCCCACACACCCTGTCACAACTGCACACCAAGATGCTCCTTTTGAGGAAGCATGGATTTCTTGCACTTATGGTCTGCAATAGACCCAGACAAATAAAAACTTTTTTGACTTTCTGCATTAGGGACAGGGAACATGTCTGTGGACACTGATCTGTGTGGCAGCTCCTTCTTGAATTGAAGGGGCTGGGAATCCAGGCAATGTGATAGAGTGGACAAGTGTTTTGTACAGGGCTGCATGTGGCAGTGGCAAAGCTGCAAATAGAAGCAGGTCTCTAAATGATTATAGCTATACATCCTCCTCCATGCAACCCTGTCTGCCAGACAGAAGGAATAGGCTGTGGTGGTGGAAGACAAAGAAGGAAAAGTCAAACTTTATCTCTGCTCAGAAAACTGACTTGGTTTGCAGAGCCTGTTTGTTCCCTTTACATAGTTCCCAGCAAGAGAAGCGTTAAACCAGCATTCACAGCCCTCATTCCTCCTGGGATTGGGAATACAACAACAGATGTCAAGGTTATCTTTGTCCTATCTCTCCAGTGAGGCTCTAGAGCAAGCAAAACCAGAATGCTTTCTTCCCTTTTTACTATCAATACCAACAAAAATCATAGTTCTTTATAGTGATTCCACTTATATTGTGAAGAATAAAGGCAGTGGAACTCTCTAGAGACTCTAAAATAGTTTAAAAGTAACTAATAGTCTTCTGAGGACAAATAAAGGCTGCTCAGTGAATGAGTGCAAATCTGAAGGATTTCCAGAAGACAATGCTGTCTTGACCCCTCCCATATCAGCTGGGAGTCTGCAGCATTTACCACAGCCAACATTGAAAACCATGACACAAAATCCCTGACCTATTCAAGATCACCTCATAGGTGAACCTTTCCATAGTGTAGTTTCTCTGCTTCCCTTGTTTGTATGTGCAAAGGTGGTATAAATCACCATAATCCCTGTTTAATGATTTGTAATGATTCTGATGAAAAAACAAGGCAGTGCTGCCATGATGAAATTAGGATGAAGAAAGCCTAAGATCTTCTCTGTTCTGCCACTGCTTTGTGGAGTTACCACAATCATATTGCCTCTCTCTGCCTCAGTTTCTCCATTTGTAAAATGGAGGTAATTTGTTCGCTTTGGATTTGCTCACCATGGATATGAATGGTGGTCTGTGATGTAAATAAGGTGGATTCTGGCTTTTTTTCCCCCCCCCTGTATTTTTGGTCCTCATCCTTGACAGCTTTGTGCTTCATGCCATCATTTCCACTCTGCACTTTTCATACCAGACTAAATGGCAGAGGACTCCTTGCTTGATGGTAGCCCATGTGCATTAGCCAAGATAGAATGTTGACAGAAAAAGCAGAGCAGTGAAGATCCAGGCCATTCATCCTGACAGCAGAAACAAATGTGTCTCACTTTTGCCCTACAGTTTACTCAAGCAGAAAACAAAACAATAGAGATGGGAAAAGATTTGAAAGAGCTGTCACAGAACAAGTGCACCATGCCAATAATTTGAAGGATTAAGGACCCCAAGCCGTATGTACTGACACAATAGCCGGGGCCATCCTGTTCGCTGGGTTCATGGATTAGAGGGATGTTTCATATGATTCTGGTTTTCTTTTCAACTCTGGTTGAACAAACATAGCCTGTGTGCTTGCAAATCCCTTGTTAGCAATGCAAAAAGTCAATACAATTTCCCTTTCACTACACTCTATGATTTTGCCTTTGGAAAATGTTGCAGTGGCTCTGTCTGGATGCCTTCACAGAATCAGCATGACTTTGTGTCTGGTTTAAATAGTGGGATGATGAATGGTGGGAGCCCAGGAGAGGAGCCTGGAGTGAATATACCTGCATTGAGGTGGTGACACTGAGAGACTGACCTGAGTTACGTCACTTGATTTGCTTGTCTAAGCTGCTGTTTTATAAAGTGGGGTAGTTCACCCTCTAAGTGCACTTTTGTTCAGACTATGGCTATGGAAACAGCATGGGTTTGGGATCAGTGGTGTCATATATTTTATTTTAAAAATCTCTTCATTGTACAAATAAAAAGATGGTGTTGCTTTAGTGCTGTGGAAAGTTTATCTGGTTTTGAGTCAAGCAGGGATTATTCTTTTTCCTCACATCACTGCCAGCATGCTGCTAACAAGCTCTGTCCCATACAGTTACTGCGCCACCTCATGCAGGGGATCCCCATTCCAGCACCAAACAGCAGCAGTGGGCCTGTTCGTGCAAAGCCTTCATGTGCACCTCCTCTAACATAATCTAGAGGAATGCTTTGAGAATTTCCTGGTCAATGTGGTAAACTCTTGTCATCGTGAAAGATGATCAAACTTCAGTAAGTTAGGAGTATTTGTGCCTATGTATTTATTACATATGAACATTTGTCATTCAGAATATACTGAGTTACATGGTTTGTGGGAGCACAAAAAAAATTCAAGGGAGGTATCACAGCTCCTGGAACCAGCATGTGTACTCAAACACTAGCTGTCTAGTGAAGGGTCAGTTTTTTAAAAAAAAACACCTCACAGTTAAAAATTTCAGTGGAAAGCAAGGGGAAAAGCAAATGTGTGGTGTAGCCAAAGTCTTCCTACTAAGAAAGATTCTGATACTCTTTTGAGTGTTTTTTGTCTGTGTTGCCCTGTAATCTGTTTATCTCTGTTTTCTCATACCAGTTTAGCCATTACATTTATCTTGTTTCAGTGAGGGTATTTAGATTAGCATTAAAATTCCAAAGCACCTAGGTAATGTCTCAGGGTTCTAAGTGTGGTGCAGTCTTTGTATTTGCACACAGGACAAACCCTTTAAAGAGAGGGATGCCTGCCCATTGATACTACTGTGAGGGCTACTAGACACCTTTTACAGGCCTCTACCTGAAGTTATCGACAGTGTTAGCCGCCTCCCTGCACTTGTCCTCTGGAGACACTGTTCAAGAGAAAAATGGAGTTCAGTCCTTGCTGTCTGGGGCAGTTTGCTGAGGATGCAATTGCAGTGGGGAATATTCATTCATTCAGCCTCAGCTGCCTCTGCATTGGATTCAAAACAGTAACTTTGTGATGAAAGATTGGCTCCCTCTGGTAACAGAGCTCCTCGCTGGAAGGGCTGAGTTCACTTCCTAATGAAACTATTGGCCCTGCTACATACTTGTGTTCATGCTCTCATGTTCATGTGTCATCTTAGACTGACTTATGTTACTAGCTTGGCTGCTAGTAATGTAACAGTCAATTACATGCTTTTTTTTAATACTGCAGGGGCACAAGCAGGAAGACAGGCTTCCTGCTTTTAAGTGGAGCAGGAAGATGGGGCATTTCAGGAGAAAAATGTTTGCTATTTACAAAACATTTAGCAGATGGGCATCTGTAAAGTCACCTGCTGACATCAGTAAGGTACAAAGCCCTCTCCTGTTACAGAGGAAATGCTGGCTTCTTGTAGATAGGCCGAGTGTGGTTTGATGGGGTTTTTATTTGTATGAGCTAAATGGTGCAGACTTGTTTTTGGAAAGAGATCTGCGCTTATTTAGGTGGATGTTCAGAAAACCTCAACCGGTTTTGAAAATTGGGTCATGTATGTTAAGTATGCTTTCACTTAAAATCACTGTTTCTCCACGGTTTGACTTGCGGTTCATTGCTGCTGTGGGTGGGACTACTTTGGTGGCTATGTCAGTGCTCAGCTTGTATCGTAACAGACTTGGCTCCTCTATTGCAAGCAGAAAAGACCTTCATTTGTGCGTTCCCTGGGATCCTGTCAACTCATTTGTACTGCTGCACTTGGTTCCATAAGCAACTGCATAATCTTTCTAAGGACAGCATGAATAGTACTTTAACAGCATAAAAATATGGTCCAGGACTTCTTGCACTGAGAGGTGCTAATGTGGTAGAAGGTACAACCAGCTTTGCTTTGTGCTGCTGATGGATCTGCCTGAGAGATGAACCTGTCCTGCTAAGCACTTGTCTGCCTTCCCCACGCAAGAGCCTGGAACAGAACAGGATTGGCAGATTGACATTCCTGGGTCCAGAGACAAACTAGCAAGTCCCAAATCTACTTAAAGATACTTGACTTGGTCCTTAGAAGCACTGTTTCAAGAGCGGAGACAGGCAAACAACCCTCGCAGACCCCAAACAGGTCAGGAGAGATCAAGACTCCAACTGGCTGTCTACCAGTTAATCCTGGGCTCTGCCTCTTTTGCATGGAGATGTATACACCCACTTGCACACATTCTGCACTTCAGTAAGTCTTTAAATTGAAAGTGATCATTTCAGCTATTAGATCAACCCCAAGAGCACTTGCCACACCATTTATTTTCTGCCCAAGCCGGATTTCAGATTTGAGATTTCCCTGGCTGTTTGTTCTGCTCTGAGATGACGGTCACGTTCCGCCCTCCTGGGGACTGCAAGAAGCGGAGGGCTGCTCGGGATCAGCGCCGCAAACTTCTGGTCCCCATCTGGAAGGCAGCTAGGCTGCCTTTTGCATGTATTCATCTCTGAGATGAAGGAGGTTTTTCCAGCTGCCCTTGAGAGGTTAGTGTGCTTTCAGAGGGAGCAACATTTGGTGCCAAACTTCCCTTGCGTCTCTGGCACTTGGAGCCAAGACACGCTTGATCTTTTCTCAAACCGACTGACAGATTGAGATCTAATTAATTTCTTCTGGCAATTGGTTTGAATTATTTGAGGATATTTTTGATTGATGGGTAGTATTCAAGTAAAGAAAAATAAATCAGATTCCTATGGACGTCACTGTATTAAAAAGAACTTGGAAAGTGAAAAAGAAAGAAAATAGAACTGTAACCACTGAAGGCGAAAAGAGAACACGAGATGTCATGACAGGCTCGGAAGGATGAAATTCCCTCCCTGACCGCTGCGTTGCCTCCTCACACACACAAAGGCTCAGGCGACCTGAGCGGGCCGGGGCCGCGCTGCGGGCACACGCTCGCTGTGCCCTGCCCTGCCCTCGCTCTTGCGGAGCGCCGGGAGGAGCGCCCGGGGCACCAGCGAGAACGGAACGGGAATACCAACCCCGTGCGAGGCAGGGTGAACGAGCAGGGAGCTGCTGGGGGTTTCTCCTCTGATTTTTTTTTCCCAGATGAAGCATTCAGTGATTATCACTCCTCTCTGCCCCCCTCCTTCCTCTCTCCCTCCTCATTTTGCTGTGATTTGTACCACATGCGATCGATACAACGATGGCTGCATTAAAGTCCCCTCGCTTACTGCTTGCTAAGCCTGGTCCCTGCGCGCACCGATGAGCGGCATTCCCAGCCCGCAACCCTCGGCAGATTTCACCCGCCCGGCACCCGGCAGCGGCCGCCACACGCAACAGGTCGGGCGCGGGGCTGCCGGGCCCCCGCTGCC